>MU226466.1:2147137-2161622 GCA_018584345.1 Thuja plicata
TATTAAGAGTATGAGTTTATATTTTTCAAAGTAAATGGTGTTATACCTCAATCTGGGATCCATAAAAAATTCTTAATTACTTTAAATTTTAGAACACTAGATGATCTGTGATAGTTTGGTGAAGATAACAAAGAAATGTATCAAACAAAATTCAAGCTTATAAAACAATTGTATTGCAACATACAAGAAACTTATTAGCAAATGCAAACACCATTATTTTATCACTCACCTTCAGCCCTAGCTCTAAATTCGGTTTGCAAGTATGGGAAACATGGATGCTATAGCTGATGAGAGTTTTCAATCCACAAAGCAAATTGATGAACTACTTCCTGTTGAGAAATAAAAAAAATTCAACCTTATATAACAATAGTATTGTAGCATACAAGAAACTCATTAGAAAATGCAAACACCATTATTTTATCACTCACCTTTAGCCCTAGCTCTAAATTTGGTTTGCAAGTATGGGAAACATGGATGCTCAAGTTGATGAAAGTTTTCAATCCAGAAAGCAAATTGATGAACTACTTCCTGTTGAGAAATCAAACAAAATTCAAGCTTATATAACAATTGTATTGCAGCATACAAGAAAATTATTAGCAAATGCAAACACCATTATTTTATCACTCACCTTCAACCCTAGCTCTAAATTCGGTTTGCAAGTATGGGAAACATGGATGCTCTAGCTGATGAAAGTTTTCAATCCAGAAAGAAAATTGATGAACTTCATGTTGAGAAATCAAACAAAATTCAAGCTTATATAAAAATTGTATTGCAGCATACAAGAAACTTATTCGCAAATGCAAACACCATTATTTTATCACTCACCTTCAACCCTAGCTCTAAATTCAGTTTGCAAGTATGGGAAACATGGATGCTCTAGCTAATGAAAGTTTTCAATCCAGAAAGCAAATTGATGAACTACTTCCTGTAGAAATAGAGTAATGAATGATAAGATGACTATTATAAGACAATAAGTACCATGTTCATTGAAAAGTTCAAAAGCCTTTCACTATCAAAGCAGTGATATAGCATGGAAAACATAAAATATTCGTTGTTTCAATACAAATAATTATAATAATAAGTAAGGAACCGTGAAATCTAATAGGGTTGAAAAGAAGCCATTTTTATTTATGAAACCCTCATCCCATGAGATTAGATAGCAATATAAAGAGGTAATAACGATTTGAAGCTTGAAAAAAAGATGACATCTATGAAAAATATTCAAAAAAAGGAAAACACCTAACTAGAAATCATTGTGAGCACGCATGTATGTATATTTAAATTTATGGATAAAAACTTGCAAATTTGTGGGAGGTTGAAGGACAAAAATCCTAATTAATCACCAAAGAACAAAAACCATCTTGGCAAAAAATACAATCACTCAAAGGTCGTGTTGTAAATTTCAAGGTGGCAATTGTCAACAAGGTTGAGCTAGACCAAAGCGCAGAAGGTTGTGAATCAATACACAATCAATTAGAGCTGTTGCAGCAACATTTGTAATGTTTACAAATCTAGTGAATGTAAGAGTAGTGAGATTCATGTAGAAGATGAAATATTTGGAAACTTAAAACACGTTCTAAAAAGACCAATTTAATTCATCTAAAAAAATTCTATTCTATCCCTCATTATCCTTTAAAGAAAGTAAAACATTATGGCTTATCTGTTTAAATAAGTCTTTTTGTTTGGTTAGCATCCATTATGGCAACCCTAGTTTTGTTTTCATGTGCATTTCATTTTAGCTGATCCCATACACCCATATTTGTTGGCTCTCCTTGTAACGATAGCTCTAATATTACCACTAAGTCATGAATAGATGTTGTCAAACTGGAATTAGAAGTAGCCCTGCCAAAACCCACCGAGAATTCCTCTGGCCTTTTTCCGTGCAATAAATTTTATACACAGTCATGACGATTTAATCCTCCTATATGAACTGAAACGATGACAGTGCTATTCAGCAATACAACTTTGAGCTTCCTGGGATCCACGGGCTTGACAGACCCATCATCTAATATCTCAGAAAATTGATCACAATTTTGGTGGGTGTCTGTCAACAAATGTCTGAGCTCATCTATATTGAAGTGCAGCAGATTTGTGTTTATATAGAAGGGAGGTGGCTTCTTTTTGGTTTGTTTCGGAGTTGATTTTATGCTCTGTGATTTGATTTTGGGTGACCTAAAGCTTTGGGTACGTAGGAAACTGGAATGTTTTAAAAGATTGGGCTTCTTTAGAGGAGAAATTTGTGGAATTGCATTGACCCAAACCCTTTCTAACAATGACGAAAATTCTGAGTTTCCTAACCCAAATTTTAGGTGTTTCGATCTTTTCGATACCGCTTACTGTATTGAATCTTGGAGCGGGTGTAGATCTTACATGTGCCCTCACCGACGTGCCCTCTCTTCTTCTACCCTAATTTGCACCCTTTGTGGTCTCTGAAATACGTAAGGAAACAATGAAATGATATCTTTTTTTAAAGTAATACCCGTGTTCATCGTAATTTCGACGAATATGGGTGTTCGTCGAAATTACGATGAAAATGGGCATTACTTAAAAAAAATCAAAATTTTCCTTCTATAATCCGACCGAGACAAATAAATATAATGAATGATCAAAAATTTTTGCCAATTGTAGGGCTTAAATGTACTAGTGTAAGAATGGGGATGTACATTTAGTCTTTAAAACATAAGGAACAATTTCTAGTGGCAATGTTATTTAGTAATGGATCAATGTATGTATATTAACTCTACTCTAAAGATGTAACTTAGTAGTAATCAAGAACCCTCTAACAAGGTATTTTATTCTGACCTTTACAGAGTTATTTATCATAAAGACTAACAAATTTGGTTTGTCAAGTATTTTCTCCGTAGTTGTCTACAGGAACAACTTAAAATTTGGACTGGTCAGGATAAGGATTAGAGGCCTAGAACATGGTTTTGTTTAGAATGTATAGGGCTCCCATTTTTTAAAATCAGATCAAGGCAAAGGCATTAATAGGGAATTTGTGAGGACTATAACATGTGATAGAGTGCTCTTAGATATGATATCAGTGTTAAAAATGGCTAGTTTCTATTTTCTTGTAAATGAGGGAATGCCCTCATAAGTGTATGTGATATAATGATCTAGACCTCGGTCCCGGGCTAGACTGGAGGTTTTCTTCCCCATTCTCTCCTACCAGTGCCCGCAGTGAATGAAGATTCTGTAAATTATAATTTATATTAATAAATTTTGGCTATGGCCTTTTACCGATAAAAAAAATACAAAAAAATCCTTAAAGACTAACATGTTAACATCCTCCTCTTAATATGAAGGGTTTATCGTGAAACCAGACAATAATTTGAACTACACAAACTTCTCTCGGCCTAACACTTTATAGACAATATTGGGTGGTTAATTTGAAGCATCTTTAAAAAGTCTATTCTTGTGAGAAGTCTTAAAATTTGTTTGAGGTATCTTTATTACCTTGATTGGGTTTAAACTTTGATGTTGAACCTATTGCTTTGACGGGTCTCAGATTTTGATAATGAGCATGTTATTTTATGGGTCTCAACTTTTAATAATGAGCCTGATACTTTGATGAGTCTCAAATTGGTATTATTTTGTCCACACTGTAGTATGGAAAAATGACCAAACTTTATGGTCAATATAAATAGTCACCATCTTGCTATGGAAACTCTTCATTATCACTAAAAAAAGATATTGAAAAGAGCACAAATTGAGCGTAATCAATAGATTATAGAGGAACATAGAAAAATCAATTGTCCACCAATGATGTTTGAAATCAAATAAAATTTGAAATAGCACACATTAGGTGCACCAATGTGTAATCACAAGGTGTTACTGATCTATGAAGTTTCTGCTTGAATCTAACATATACACAAGATTCTCACCTTCAATATATGAGAAGATGTCAACAATATGTCTCCATAATGAAGTTACGGAATACGAGGCGATATTTTTTTATCTCCATAGCCTCAAATAAGTGGAATATATTATTAAGGATTGTTTATTCTCAACAATTGTTGGCTGATCAAATATACTAAGTGGTGTCTTAGAAATATCAATGTCAATTGTAGTTAATGTAGCCTCAATGAGATCTAAAATCATCAAAAGAAGTATGAGGAGTAACCTTATCACCATTATGAAGAGGTACATTTTGACACTCAATAATATATTGAATTTTATTATAAGAATTGGTTAATAAATCAACCGTGGATGACCACCTTGAATGATATATCCAACCAAATTTCATACGCTAAGTAGATTTTGAATGTGGATCTGGCAAATAATAATGTTTGGTAGGATGAGTATCAAACCACATGTTCTACAAAAGTGTAAATCAAAGCAATTATTGGAAAGATGACTTTGACATACACAATGGGAATAAATTTTGACATTATTGGATTTGGTACGTATTTATTTTGATTGCTTAGGTTTTTCAACTTCACAAGAATCATCAACTGATTTTGACTTAACGTGACATTTATTCACAATTCCCCCTGATACAAATTTTATGGCTTTGGAATAGTCTGAGATACAAGAAACAAAAAAGTGTTGATAACCAAGACCACATTTACCTTATTTGATTTATGTGATTCCCAAACTCTCACAAAGGGTTCGGTTGAAGTAGACCAAACCTTAATATATGCCAAAGATGGTGGCTCGAGCTAGTTTCAGACGATGACTTTGATATCAGCTACAGTAAGAGAAAATAAAATTAGTTCATAGATGAACTAAATGTAAGGAGACAGATATCTTGTACAACATATGTTCACATATATTTTAGAACTTAGGTTCTTTATCAGCTAGGAGGGAAAGAGTATTATCGGTGGGTGAAGGAAGCCATCCGGACTAACCTCCAAGACTTGAGATATGAAGGATTCAAACTCAAATCTTATGGACTTTTGAGATACCGGGGTTGAATGTATATACCATAATCTTCCAAATTGAGTAGATTGGTTTTGAACGAGATGTATTCAGTACCATAATCAGGTCATTTAGGAGTCACCAAACTCTTATTTGACATAAAACCATTTTTATTTTTGGAAGGGCGTGAAAAAAGATGTTGCAAGATTTGTGACTAGTTGTTTTGAATGCCAAAGGGTTGAAGGAAAGACACCAACACCCAGTAGAACTATTATAGCCCCATGCAATTTTGGGGTGGAAATGGAAAATAACTTGTATAGACTTTGTTCAACGACTACCTATCTCAACAAACAAGCACAACACAATCTTGTTGGTGGTAGATAGACTCACCAAAGTTTCTCATTTCATTCCTAGAAATCTAATAGATGGAGCACACGTCATTTCCCATAAGTTTGTACAAGATATATCTAGTTACATGCACTAATACATTTGAGGTCATTTTTCGAACTTAAATTGGTCAAATTTTCTACAAAGCGTCATCGAATGATCCACCAATGCTCTTGTCGCTATTTTTCTAGTCGTAATTTCGACACATCATTGATAACATCAAATATTCTACGCCAATCTTGGTCAAAATTGGTATCTGCAATTGGCAAGTTTAGGCGTCGAACATTCGACCAGTTTCGGTCGAAATGTTTGGTCCATCCGACCAGGATGCCAAACCCATTATGTTAAATTTTGACGCAGAATGGTTGATAAGTAGACCAATCTTTGTAGGGGTTTCGACCAACATTAGTCAAAATTTTGACTAATATGAAATGTTAAAAAAAAACACCTGAAGATAAATATCCAGAGTAATCACCAACGACATCATGGTCGGTGATTAGTCTAGATATTTATCTTCATGTGTTACTTTGCATTAATTAAGCCGATAGGCTTTTTATTGTGCGGCATTGCCCATTGATGGAAAAGTGTCAGCAAGCCGATAAATTGTCTTATATCAGAAATTGTCTTAAACCAGAATATAAATTTAAGTTAGTTACACGGCATAAATCATGGAATGTGGTATAGAAAACTACTATTAGCAATGCTCTCACACATTCCAAACATTGTGGTGCTTCTGTAAAATTGTCTTATATCAGAAAATTATTCAATCACGCATTTTACCAGAAAAAGCGGTGTGCTGCCACAAAAAGGGATGCATTGATGACAACCCAGTCATGTTGAAGGCGTGCAAACAGTTACAATGTAGTGGGCATTAAAGAAGGAAAACAATTATCTTTTCCATCTTTGTTCAAACTGTTCCATAAAGGTTGCACCGCAAATTTGATCGCTTCGGGTCTGCTATGTTCAATGCAAGGATTTCTCAAATTTCTATATGTATTTTATTTGCCTTTAAACCTAAAGTGAGCAACTGTAGACAAGAGATGTACAAATGTATCCAGTATGTATTTTGCGCTGTCAGCCTTGTAATTCATGATTGGATTTCTAGAGTGTATACCCATATTTCAAAATATGGAGAGCCACTGTGTTTTACATATTTCTCATTTCTCATTTCTTATTTCTAAATATCTCATAAAATGATGAATCTATAATTGCCAATATATGATTATATCATATTCATATTTTGCATACATGAGGCCATTTAGATGTCTCTCCATTTGGGGGCATGGGGATGGTGGAAAAAATTCTTTTGAATGGTCCTTTTAGTTTATTATCCTTTATGTTAGTGAACAGATTTTTCCCTTTGAAAAATAACAAGTAAAGACTCTTATACCCTGAATACAGAAGCAAAAATGCACTAACAGTTGAGCGGGTTACGCACAACCACACTCTCTATTTTAAAGGAACAACTACCTTATATAATGATCAATCTATAATAACCTTTTATTAAGAAAGAATCTAAATCAAGATACACTTTTGACCAGAAAGTATGAAAGGCTGCAATTCACATTCATCATTGATAAATGGATAACTATTTGGAGATTTTAAGATCTTTAAGATATTTGAGCCAACTGACTCAAATCTTAAACAGACAAATAAATTAAGGATGGCCAATTCGTAGAGATATCAAATCTTTGAAAAAGATTACTGACCAAATTCTGAAATATACTTGCAAACTATGGTAACATACTCATTTAATTCCAACTGAAATCAAAATCATACACTTCAATAGACCAACTGATCAATGAAAATACCAAGATCTGCTTATAAAACCAACTGATAATATATTAATATATTCAGAATCCACAGTTTAAACAACGCTAAAATAACTTAAACAAAATAGATAATCTTGTAAACTTTTCTTTCTAGAGAACCAACCCTCACTTGGTCATCAAAAATAACATATACAGCCACGTAGAGCTTGATTAAGTTTTCAATAACTAATTATCTTAAGATAGCAGAAACTTGCGGAAATGAACTTAAAACGGAAAAACTATTTTAGAAAACTAATTGGCCGATAGGCCAATTCCAGCTCCATTAGATGCTTTGGCGGCATCCTTTTCTGCTTTCCACTCCTCAAATGCTACAGAGAAGCTCTTCCTCAGTTCTTGATTCAGTTTGGAAACTGCCTCAAACCTCTGTAACCAAACATTCTTTAATTTCTACAGCTGCTGGGACTTGTCTTCAAAGATCTTCATTTGTTTATAACCATAGACTATTGCTGGCTCCACATGAGCTAAAATTGAACGATCATTCATTCCGATTTCTTTAGCAGTTCTCAGTTTTTCCACCTTTTGATTGAAACAAGCAAGTACTTTAGCCATTTCACTGCTAGTCTCATCTTCCAGTCCAATGATTTTTCCTGTATATTCATTTTGTGCATGCATGATCTCTTTTGAACTAATCTAGTTCTCAATTATCTAGAATGATTCCTCGATGACTTTTTCATATAGCGAGCCTTCCCATTCCATATTCATCTTAACAATAAACAAAGAATTCTCATCTATCCCTGGCACTAATTTTTCGGAGAGGAACTTGTTTATACCATAATTATAAACAACTTCCATGTTGTGTACTTCAATTTCCAATTGCTCTTTTTCATTTCTCCATAGATCCACATCTCTTTCAATTATCTTTAATAACTATTCAGATTTATCTATCAAACTATCAAAATCACCAGCAAATTTAGTAATTTCTTTGGTTACCTTATCCATCTAGGTGAAGAAAGCCTTTTAAATAGACATGTCCTTGTGCACTTGGTCTAAGAATTTCTGATTCTCTGGAGACTTGACATCCAAATCAAATGGGACTATCGACAGTGGTTGAGGTACGAGATTGTGGAGCTGTTGGATGTATTTGGCCATTTCACAAAGGGCCCGCTTCAACCTCTACTTGTCTTCTGCATATTTCTGCACACGATAATTGATTTTCCTGTTTGCTGAGTTCAGGATCTTCAAGTCATTGGCTCTGGTGGACATTCCCAGATCTATCTTTTCCACATTAAAATCCTTCTCTGTGACGGCATCACTAGTTTTATCAGAATTAGGCTTGAAGATTTCCGCCATCCAATGACCTGTTTTAGCATCCACGTCAACCATTGCTTCTACTTTTAGTTTCTTGCCTCATGGACTTTTTCCAAGGTATTTACTGACCAAATCTCCAACTGGGGCTGATATAGGAACAATGTTCCTTTTCTTGTTAACAGATAACTCCAGCCAGTTTGGGCTTTTTGGTGTAGAATCATTTGTAGGGGTGTTTAGTATTGAAAGGTCTTGTTGATCTTCTCCTACTGATTGATTTTTTGAGGGACTAACTGAGCTCTTGTCCATTTTAAGTTTCTTTCTAGGTTGTGTCTCACTTCCTTTTGCTTCAAGGTCAATTACAATGCAGGGAATCGTATATGTATTTTCCTTCCTTTTGCTCCTAGCTCTCATAGTCCTTGAAAATTGTGCAGGAATTGGCTTTTCTTCTTCAAGATGATCTTTTATTCCAGTTTTAGGTTCACCTGCAGGAAGCAATTTCTCAATTTCATTAGTAAGACCAGAGGAAGTTGCAAGTTTTGAAATTCTTGTGCTTTTCCTGGTTATTGAATTAGGAGTCTCTTGCTTCTTCTTCTTGTTCACTTCTTTCAGCCATTTTTTTGTTCTTTTGAACACCTCATGAGAAATAGCACTAAAATCATCTACTTCTTCTCTTCCTCAATCTACTTTTCTGGCTACTGCTTCACTGTTCTGTTCCACGTATTCAGGCTCTGTCACATCTTCTTCATCATCAGTATCTAGTCCTTTGATTTTAAAAGGGATCCACATGGTGATAATCTAGTTCAATGTAAACCTGGAATGTAGCCTCTTCACAACCTCAAACTCATCTATATAGTTTGCCTAGAAATCTTCTAAATCTGGCTGATGCAGAAAGGCGACATCTATTTTGAAATGATTTGCCATGAATTTCTTGCTGTCAAAATAGCTTTGACTTTGATAAGAAGGGAGATTAATAGCCTTTAGTTCAACATCAAGGGAGGATATTGCATGTGTTAATCTGAAACGATAATGCCCTATATCAATAGGGAAGAAGGAACCTACTCCTCTCTTGGGTCTGAACTTCACTCCTACCTGGAGTATTGTCTGCATATCTCCAACATAATATATTTATCCAAGCAATATCTTGGAAGCTTCATAGGTTCACCATTGAAACCTCCGACCCTCAAGTAACTGAAAGTGGGGAATTAGATAAAGAAACTATCGTAAATTTTAATCAATTCCATAGCTTCGTCAGACATTCTGTGATTTGCCTTTCCTCTTAGCTTGAAAATAAGTTTGGCTAGGAATGCATCTTGTATTCTCTATAAATTCCTAGGATTTCTCTTCTTCTGCAAATAAGAATGATATTCGTAGATTTTCATATCATCTTTCCATGGTTCATGGGGCAAGCCTTCCCAATTCCTGCTTATGGATAAAACATAAAACAGATACGAAGACATCTAGAAACTAGACGCCTCTGCGGATTGGGATAACTCTTCATAAAGTCTTGCTAATATTATCTCGGCCCAGTCAACATATTTTCCCTTAGTTATAATTGTTTGGAGAAGAATATACATCTATTCTTCCCACATAATGTCATTAGGTTTACCTCTCAATCTGTTTAACATGAATACAATGTCACACACTTCTCTTATCAAATGATCCTTCTTAAGAGGTTTTGGTAACCTAGAACCTCCTCTCTCAGCTTTCAATGACCAGTCTTTGGTTATGTTATTGCTGTAATATTTGAAATTATGATGAAATTCCTTCTTAGCCTTCTCAAAGTCATAGTCGACATAAGTTTCTACAGAAGGGATTCTTAGAGAAGCCATAACTACTTGTCTATTGATGGACACCAATACTTCTCCATAAGGAAGGCAAATGCATTTGACAATCCTGTCGTACCTATTTTTGCATTCCATTACCAATTTGGGGAACGGAGTCACCTTAGGGAAACCAGCAGCTTTCAACAATCCACTTTCCACAATCTTGGCCAGTAGGGCTCCTTATTTTGCAGCCTTCAATCTTTGAACGATCTCTGCTATGTCTTCATTTACAAGGATTGTGTTTCTCATCTCTGGTAAGCAACTACTTATAGGAGAAAACTTGCTCTCCTTTACAAATCTGGCTTGAGAAGCCGACTAACTAGGACTACTCATAGTAACCCTTAAATAAATGATTTCAAGATAAAGAGATCAAAAAGACTAGAATTTCCTTTCTTTACAACATATAATTCTAAAACCAAAAAGGAGAATGAGGAAGATTACTTGAAACTCACCAGAGTTGTATGTTTTTCGCTTCTAGAGAGAAAACTTCAAGGTGATTTGGCTTTGTATGTGCTTCCGACGGTTGTGTGAAAATAGAAAAAGGCAATTAGAGAAGATATAATACATACATTTGATTTGTCTTCTTTGGTAATCATGATTGCATGCTGCGAATTAATGATTCTCGCTGTCATTAGCTGGCCATGTCCAATCAAATTTATTTCCTCTTCAGGCAAGATGTACTTCTGCTGAACTGGAATTTATTTCCCATCTTTTCAGACCGATCTCTTAAAGGAAAGTGAGATCCAACACGTGTCATGAGAATTTGATCATTATCGCATTTTAGATTTTGAACCTTGAACCGTGAAGCTCGAAGTTCAAAGTTCAAAATCGCATATGCCTAAGTCATATATTGATAAAAAAATAGATAAGACAGACTAATGAAAGACACATGGGGAGATATTGAATTATGAACACAAAAGGCAGAAGTTCAAAGTTCAAGATCGCGGAAAACGCTGACGCCAAAAAGGGAATAGACGCGGGTTGAGCATGCAAAGCGACAAGCGTAATTTGGAAAAGTGAACCTTGAACAAGAACCGCGAGGTTCAAGATTCAAGATTCAATATTAAATTGACACACAAACACGTGGGTTAAATAATTTTTCCGACCTAAAGAAAAGCTTACGATGATGTCCAATTGAAAATGGGAAATTGAACTTTGAACTTTGAACTGCGAAGTTCAAAGTTCAAGATTCAATATGCACTTCAACATATTACATGATTCTTGGAAAAATTAATCATAAGGCTTTTTGACCTGCAACTGGTGGCTTCGAATGGGGATAGGACCATGAGGGACAAAACAACGAACTCCAAAAGTCTCTGGTTCCGCACAAAACTAAGCCTACTAACAAGCAAACCTAACCTAAAGCACAACAAAACTTATGTACAGAAAAGACCAGATAATTACAACTCATAAAGCTTGAGATATTGCTCGTTAAAGGAAAAGGGCATTTCTGTTCCATCAATATATTTCAACTCAAAATAATTAGGACCGAGCTCTTGACTTATCTCAAAGGGGCCTTTCCACAATGACTCAAATTTATTGTGCGCTCCTTTAGGTTCCCGCCTTTTGTCCCACAATAAAAATTTATCCCCCACCATGAATTTCCTGGGTCAAGATCTTCTGTCAAAGATTTTCTTCACCCTATCTTGGTGACTAGTGATGTGGTCCACAATATTTTCTTGTTCTTCAATTTTGCACAAATACATAATTCTCTTCTCCAGGGCATTCTGAAAATGTTGGTCCTCTATCACTTTCTGCAACTTAGCGGCCGCCAGTTCCAATGGGAGAGAAAGCTGAGCCTCTATGCCATATACTAGTTCAAAAGGAGATATTCCTATGGCTCATTTAGGTGAAGTATGATCAGCCCATATTGCTTTGTGCAACCTTTTGTGCCAGTCTCTGGCATTATTGTCAACTAACTTTTTCATTATAGCAATCAGATTCTTGTTAGTTGATTCAGCCTGGCTGTTACCCTGAGGAAAGTAGTCAGAAGAGTGTGACAATTGAATCCCATTATCATAGTAGAATAATTGCATTTCGTAAGAAGAAAATTTTTGCGCGTTGTCTGCCACTATCTTCGTCGGGACTCCAAATATCACCAAAATATTCTCTTTTAGGAAGGAACAGACTATTTCTAAAGTGGTCTTTTTCACGGGTATAACCTCTACCCATTTTTTAAAGTAGTCTATTGCAGTCAGAATATGAGTGTGACCTATGCTTGAAGGGGGATTTATGGGCCCTACAAAGTCTATGCCCCACTACTTAAAAGGTTCTTCAATAACTACATGTCTTAGTGGTAGAGCAGCCAAATGGGGCTTTCCAAAAAATAACTTGCACTTCTCATATTGTGCCACCCATTTGCAAGTGTCCTTGAACATCCCGGGCCAATAGTGGAAATTTCTCAGTATCTTGAAGGTTGTTACTGAGGATGAGAAGTGTCTGCCGCAAGCTTCGTTGTGAAAGGATTAAAGCAGTTTCTTTTGCTAATCTTCATCTACGCACCGGAGGAACATTCCGTCTAAGCCTCGTTTATATAATACATCATCAACTATTACATACTTGTCCGCTTTTAGTTTCAAATTCCTTTGCTATTTTTAAGTGAGATGGTTAGGACATTCTCCATACGTCAAATAAAAGGCCACATTTTAGAACCAGGCATCTTTCAATCCTATGAACAAAGATAAAGGAGTTCCTTCTCCTGATTCCTCATCATTTTCTACGATTAGTTTGCAAAGACCTTGACCCCTTATCAATTTGGTAGGTTTGATTTCCAAATCAAACTCTTGTACTTTTTCCACCCATGCTGCCCTATTATTCATAGAGACCTCCTGCTGAGTTAGGATACTCTTGACAGCCAAATTTGGGAAAAAAACTGTAGAATGAGAATGCAGAATGTAGTATCGAAACTGTTTAACAACTTTTACTACTACAAAATCTTGCTTCTCTGTGGGAGAGTATCTTAACTTGTGTTTCTTCAATGGAATGCTCATAAAGGAAATAGGATCATCTTCACCGGTTTCGTTCTTCTGCAATAGGACGCTCGACATGGTATGTTCTGAGGCGTAGTAGTGTATCACAAAGTCCTTCCAAAAATCTAGATGAGCAAGGACTGGAGCTTGAGCAATTGCTTTCTTAAATTCATCAAAATATCTTTTGGACTCATCAGTCCATTTGAAACTTTGTTTTTTGCTCAGCAAGCTTACCATAGGCCGGGTTGTTTCTGAGAATTTAGGTAAAAAATTTCTCAAATAGTTAATCTGCCCGAAGAAAGACCTTATCCCATTCCTGTTGGAGGGTAAACACAACTGTTGAATTTCTCGTACCCTTTTGGGATCAATCTTGATTTCTTCTTTCGATACTATATGACCCAATAAACTTCCTTCAGTCACACCGAAATAGATTTTTTAGGGTTTAATGATATCCCTTGACTTCTACATTCCTCCAAAATGAGATTTAAATCTTTTGAATATCTCTTTCTTCTACGAGAGAAGATGGTCATATCATCGAGGTATACCACAATTGTTTTATTCATGAAATGGTCGAAAGAAGAGTTTATAACAAGCTGAAAAGTAGTGTATGCACCCTAAAATGGTTGCCTAGACTATGGGCCCCCATTTATCAATTTATCAAATTCCTGAATCAATGCTTTGGAACATTTTCAATTCAAATCAATTTCCTTGATCAAATCATAATTAATTCAATTATTTCAATATTTCCTAAGGTTTGATCATTTTTATTTAATTAAAATATTTAATCTCCCTTTTAATTAAATAAAATTCATCGTATTTAATTAAAATAAATTCCTCCCATTTAATTAAATAAAATTCTTCTAATTTATTTAATTATAAAGAAAACCCCTCTTTTAATTAAATAAATAAAAAAAACCCACTTAAAGCTCTTCTTTTGATGAAAAAGGAAATAAATTAAATAAAATTAAATAAAAATCCCTTTTCTTCACATCTTTCTAAGTGGTGGACTTTTTGCTTTTAATGAGCGCATGGATCAATCAAGATTTAATCTCCACCATTGCTCATTTCTTTTTGCCTCTTAATCTCAACCGTTCACTTTTCTTTATAAGGAAACCTCTCCTTCTCATTCTCATATAGAATTTTTTTGTATTGTTATGCTGTAGGTTTGGAGAGCAATTTTGGAGGAGATTTTGAGTACTCAAGCTTGGATATTGCAACTTCTCCATCTTCTTGTCTTCTTCTTCTTCTTCTTGCATCCATGGATATTCATGTAGATTAGATTCATATTAGATTAAATTCATATTTTCTTCCATAGATTAAGCTTGCATATTTCATTTTATAGATTAATCATGCATTGTTATCATAT
>MU226466.1:2165527-2181078 GCA_018584345.1 Thuja plicata
GTTCTACCACTCCATGTTCACTTCCACTTTCTACTCTTCCTAAGTCTTTTCAAGCTTCAAACAATCCTATCAAAGAAGGTGCTCCTATTCAAGATGTTCACAATCCTATTGAAAATCCTAATGCTCAGTCTCAAGATGCTGATGTCCTTGGTTGTCATATACATGCCGATGAAATTATTGATTATCCTTTTGCTTCTTCCACGTCCATCCTTGGACCTCCTCCACCAATACTAAGGGCTTCACATTTTCCCTCCATCTTGGGTCCTTATGTCCCTTCACTTTCCCCTCCTAACCCTCCTAATTCATCATCCATCTTGGGTCCTTACGTCCCTCCATATTCTATCTTTCCTCAAGATCAACATAGATGCATACCCTGGAATCCTTTTCATCCATCCACCCATCTAAACCAGTCATAGTCTTTTTCTTCCTCCACAAGTCCCAAGTCTTTTGGAAGAAACTTGAATGTTCAATACAAGAAAAAGAAGCAATACAAGAATCCACCTAAAAAATAAGATCATCATGTCTCCTCTAATCAACATGGGGGTATAAAGCCAAAAGAGATATCTAAGAAGAAAACTACAAGACTAGTATGGGTTCCAAAATCTATCATTGAATATATTCTCTCTAAATCATCAAAAAGAAATGAAAAGCCTATGACTATATGGATTCCAAAGTCTCTCTTGAAAGAGTCTCATGTTGAGAAACAAGTGAAGTTGACATTCAAGCTTCCAAAGGCTTCCACTTCATCTTCTTCCAAAAACATTCTTTTATTCCATGCACCTAAACTGCAACCTCTATTATCCATTCATCATATTCCTTCACGTATTCCTTCATTCACATGTCCTCGATCCTCTCGCCACCCTTCAAGGTATGTATTGACGTTGATCTTTCCTTCCTTTCTATCTACCCTTTCACAATCCTTCCATTCACTATCTTTATACCTTCTATCCTTTTTCCTCATTTGTCTATTCCTCCTATCTTCCAACCTCACTCGCTTTTCATAAAACCTTATCCTCTATTTTCCTCTTTCATCTTCATTTCCCTATCGACATCTTTGAGCATATAATTTTGGATCCTTGGCATATCATGGTTTATCCTTTCAAGGAGCATTATCTAAAAATCTTGCCTTCTTCCAAAAATTTAAAAAAAATTAAAAAGAAATAATTTTGTCCTATGGCGAAAACCACTCCCTTGTGGCACCTTGGATAAGTTTTGTGATGAAAACCTGGTAGTCAGGCATCATGCATAGTTCTTCTACATCTTTCATCCATTCTGTATTCTCTCTTTGATCTTGACAATGTTGATCTATACACGAACATTTGGGATATCTTGTGAGATATCTTAAGATGATCTTGCTTTCATTCCTTTCATATGTATCCTTCATATATATCTTCCTCCATTCATTTTTTCCTATCGCTATCCTTTTCCCCTTTGTCCTTGATCTAATAAAAAAAAGAGTAAAACACGGTGCTATGAAGCCTCTTGACATGTCTACGCCTTTGGAATGCATCCTTTCTTGCTCTTGCATTACAATTTTGTGACTTATCCTATGTTGGCCTTTCATTGCTTTTCCAAATGTACTTTACATGATGTTTCTTTTCTTTTCCCTAGCTTGGTTACTCTTGAGGATTTTTCCTTTGAGGATTTCTTCCCTTCATTCTCCTTCATTCTCATGTTTTCCATCTCTTCCACCAGCTTGCTAATCCCTCCTATCCTCCACCTTGCTAAACATTGGGACTGTGTGATGTGATCTTGCTTGGGAGTTTGATGCCCATTCTGTCTAGGGGCATCCTTTGTACATAATTATTGATCCTGAAAAAATTTTAAAAATGATATATTTTCAAAAATTCTAAAAATCAGAAAATGTCCTGAAAAAATGATCATCTTAGTGAAAACCTAGCAATAGGCGCTTTGATGTATCTCCAAAAAAAATTATATATTCCAAAAAATATAAAAAAATTCAAAAAATTCAAAAATTCAAAAAAATAGAAAAAGTGCTTTGGTGAAAACCTAGAAACAGGCGCCTTGGTAGCAAAAATTATAAAAAAGTCCTAAAAAAAGAAGAGAAAAAATGAAAAAATGAAAGAGAAAAAATTGTAATAAAATTCAAGTGGTGAAAACCTGGAAACGGGCGCTACTTGAGGGCTTTGCACCCTTGTTTCTTAGCACGTGTCCTTGACACCTAGCCTTTCTCCATCATGCCTTGTCCTTGTTGCCTTGGTTTGGAATTGGTCTTTGTCTTTGTCTAGGTGGCATAACTGTGTTAGCTTTGGTCTCTCGGATGCGTTAGTCTTTAGGACATCTCACACATGGTGTTTTTTAACAACACCCCAACTGTATTTTTCAATACAACCCTTGACATTCATTGTTTTTCAACACTTATCAGTTTGGTCTTACCCCGTTTTGTCATGTGGTCTTACCTGCTTGCAAGCATTCGATCCTTATCCTTGGAATTCAGATTAGTTAACACACTTAAATTTTTAAATGCAACACTTAATGCTTGAGCTATGTCATGATATTTTCTTTGTGTGCTGACTGTTATTGAGTTTCGTTGAGTGTCCTTGTCTAATAAGTCTCTCTGAGATGCATAGATAGAGGACTTGGGGCATGGAACATGTTTTTATTTGCTTCCTTCTTTATGTTTTGCACAACCATTCTATTGGTCATCCTAGCCTCTATGCCTTGATGCGAGCATAGTTTTGCTATATTAAATTGGGTAAGCTAACATCACAATAATATTGACCTTTATGTCTTTGATGCTTATGTTAGAAGCTTTCCACATTCCAATCTGATATCAATCACATTCATATCTTCATAGTTGCACTTGTGACTAGTGATGATTGTGTGATTTTCTAATGTTTGTTAATAATGGCCCGATGATGAAAATAATTTCCTTAACATTCTCTAATGAATGATGAACACAAAGTCCTATGTTACAGTTTCTCTATTGCAAGTACACCTTTGCATATTCTTGTAACTTTCATTGTTAGACCTCATGTTAGTTTGCATTTTTAGGGTGCATTATGAGTTTGAGAGGGTTTTCTTCATCTTTCTTGTGGACTCTTAATCAACTGTGGTCATGTTTGATCTTCATTTTCTTATCTTCTTTCGTGATCTCAATCAAAAATTTTCTTTCTTAAATAGTTGATTGATTTTGGGGCATTCTCTTTTTTTGAGGCAAATTCTCTTTCTTCTCTCCATTTCTTTCCACCTCTTCCAAACTTCTATCTTCCATTCACTTTCACCCCACTTTTTTCTTCTAATTCAACCTTGGGGCATAATATTTCATGCTTGATGATCTACCTTGGTTCTTTGATTCTTATATCTTTCATCTTACATCAAGAACCTTATCTTTAGTTCGATTTGATCAAATTTATCAATTGGCTATTTCTCCTCTATCTCATTTTGATTTCGATCACGATGGGGCAATACCTATCAAACTTTAATCCTTGATTCAGTTTTATCAATCCTATCATTTGTTCCGCTTGGGGCAACCTTGCTTGAGATTCTTATCTCAGACATATCAATTACTTATTTACAACGGTGTTGACCTTGTCTTTTTTGCAATCAACTTATCTTTGTTCTGATGTCAATTACTTATTTACAACGGTGTTAATGTCTGTGTTGTTTTGTGATCCCAAATGGATCTCACACTTCAACTGCATTCTTTGACTACATGTGTTCCCAAAATGATCACACATTAGTCAAAGAGGGGCAAATGTATGCACCCTAAAATGGTCGCCTAGACTATGGGCCCCCATTTATCAGTTTATCAATTTATGAAATTCCCGAATCAATGCTTTGCAACATTTTTAATTCAAATCAATTTCCTTGATCAAATCATAATTAATTCAATTATTTCAATATTTCCTAAGGTTTGATCATTTTTATTTAATTAAAAGATTTAATCTCCCTTTTAATTAAATAAAATTCATCTTATTTAATTAAAATAAATTCCTCCCATTTAATTAAATAAAATTCTTCTAATTTATTTAATTATAAAGAAAACCCCTCTTTTAATTAAATAAATAAAAAAACCCCACTTAAAGCTCTTCTTTTGATGAAAAAGGAAATAAATTAAATAAAAGTCCCTTTTCTTCACATCTTTCTAAGTGGTGGGCTTTTTGCTTTTAATGAGCACATGGATCAATCAAGATTTAATCTCCACCATTGCTCATTTCTTTTTGCCTCTTAATCTCAACCGTTCACTTTTCTTTATAAGGAAACCTCTCCTCATTCTCATATAGACTTTTTTTGTATTGTTATGTTGCAGGTTTGGAGAGCAATTTTGGAGGAGATTTTGAGCACTCAAGCTTGGATATTGCAACTTCTCCATCTTCTTGTCTTCTTCTTGCATCCATGGATATTCATGTAGATTAGATTCATATTAGATTAAATTCATATTTTCTTCCATAGATTAAGCTTGCATATTTCCTTTTATAGATTAATCATGAATTGTTATCATATACATTAATTTCCTTTTATGCATTGCAATCATATAGAATAGTTGTCATTTTCATGCATTGAATATCTCATTTCATGGTGTACTTGCAAGGGCACAACTAGGTCAATCTGAGGGCCTCCATCACAAGCCTTTGCACTCCATGACTAGGGAGCTATGAGTCGTCATTCAGGACCTCATTCTTGAGCAATCTTGAATATAATGACTCATAGAAGTGTGACACATTTTTAGCACACAAGTAGCGCCCGCATTAATCAAGCCGAAAGGCATCCGATTATATGTGAATGTGCCCCAAGGAGTGGTAAACGTTGTTTTATGCTAATTACTAGGGTCCACACTGATTTGATTATATCCCAAAAAACTGTCTAGCATAGACATAATTTCATAGTCTGTGACCATCTGCAAAATATGATCCATATTGGGAAGGGCAAAGTTGTCTTTCAGACTAGCCTGATTCAGATTTCTAAAGCCCACACAAATCTAAATTTCTCCATTTTTCTTATGAACCGGTACTATGTTCGCTACCCAATTTGAATGATGAATTGGGTATATTATTCTAGCACTCAGCATCTTATCAACTTCTCTGAAAATGGCATCGGCTACCCTGGGGTTATAATTCCTCAACTTCTATCTGCAGGACTTGGCACCGGACTTCAACGAAATGTGATGTTGAAATTGTCCATTTCTAAAATATTTCAAGTCTTCATATGACCATTCAAACACATCTTTGAACTCCTTTAGGAACTTCATGAACACAAATTTCTCTTCAGGACTACATGTGCCTAGATTCACATACCTGGGATTCTCATTGTCACCTATATTTATTTTCTCAAAGTCGCCAGACTGCTTGCTATTGGGTCCTTCAGTTTGGTCGATAAAATAGTCACTGCGGTCAAATAGGCTCTCCATTTTTATGAGACCTTTAGGAATATGATTTCCTTTTAACTACACAATACCTTTCTTTTCATCAATTTCCTCGTCTGCACAAAATTCCTGACACTTGAACTCTGAACCTTCGAAAAATACTGAAGAGAATTTTTTGATACCCTGTAAAAATGTCAATACATGAGTTTCATCACTGAATACTTTCGAAGAGTTTACATTGTCTAACACGCTAGGGTGATGGACCAGTTCTATAGTGTAATGACTATTATCAAAATCGGGATGAGGGATTAACAATGTTGCAGAGACAGATAGGACGTCTACTCTTAAATTCATTCTCTAGGAACCGCTTCGATTGAAAATGCTTTGAAACCCTCGATCTCATCCCAAACCCTATTTATGTAATGATTCATACACTCATTTCTTACTGCATATATCCCCCACACATGTTTCACAATCAATTCAACATCTCCCATGGATTTCAAAATTCTGATACCCTTCCTTTTTGCCTCTTGAATACCGAGCAATAGAGCCTCGTATTCAGCCGTGTTATTGGTATTTTCAAATTCCAATTTAAAAGAAAATGGTAAATTTTCTTCAAAAGGAGATATCAAAAATACCCCTGCACCAGAACCCATGGAAGAACAACTTTTTTCAAACTCAAGAGTCCAGATTCCTTCATTTCTAGGAGGTTCTATCTCTGTAACATCTTCTTCAGGAAAAATTACATAGTTAGCAAAATTCGTTTCTTGATATAAGATCTGGGCTCTAGGATCTTCAGATGGTAAAACAATATATTTTGACTTGGTCTCAGGTTGTAAGATCACCTTTTGATTGCCAATGGTAATTATTGCTTATGACCAATCTAATTTGATTTCACCTCCTAAATCTTGGCAGAAGGTTCAACTTAAGAGCATACCATAGCTAGTAGGTATGTCAACAACTAGAATGGTAAACTTTAGCCTTTTATTGGGGAATGCGACTAACCAAACTTGAGAATCCTTGATTTGACCAAGCAATGAGACTTGTTTAGAATCCATCTAGTAGAATTTTCCAAAAGTCTTTGTTAAGGGAAAGTCTAGGGATTTTTCTATAGATGAGGGCATTATATTGTCTGATGCCCCTGAGTCTATGATGCAGTTACTAAGTTTATGACCATGCATGAACAGAGATACATAGAAAGGTTCTGGTATTCCCAAAATTTGAGCAGATTCTAAGGATTCTTGGCTAAGGATAGGTTGAACATTTTCAGGCTGATTTGGTTCAAGATTTACAAGATTTCCTTGAGCAGACACAATATTTTTTTGATTAGCTAAAACCTCAAGAGAAGACCCTCTTACAAAATCCACTAGTTTATCCAACTCATTGGGATTTAACTTCAAATATTCAACATGAGAAATCTGAATCTTAGAAGATTTACAAAAATCAACAAAATCAAAAGCAGAATCAGGGTCTGATTTCTTTAGAATCTTTACCTCTGGTCCTACTTTTTCGTCTGCTTTTGAGCCGCTAACTTGGTTCATATGCTCTTTCTCCTTTTTATTTTGAAATGGATGCAAGACCCGATTGGTACCTTTGCTACCTTGCAGACCCCTAGTAAGCACAAAACAAGAAGGTTCCTTCAGAGTAATTAAAATGTCACCACTACGGTCTAAATCAGACTCATACTCTAGGTAGTAACTTACGGAGTCGCTAGGTCCTCCGGAGTTTTCTTCATTAGCAGGGATCTCTTTGATAGTCTCTTTATTAGTCTCTAACTGTCTATATTGCACCATCTTAGGACAAGTGTCTCCATCGTTCTCATCTATTAAATGAAAAATACACATATTACTCCTTGTAGGAGGAGGCTCAATTTGCAGTCTTTGTTGAATCGACAAGACATTTGATGATTTCCCATAATTTCTTGTCCCTTGATTTGGATATCTACGAGGTATATCTTGATACGGGGAAAGAGTAGATTTTGGTAACTGTCTTTTTAGGGAAATCATGTCATTAACTAATCTTTGTACTACAGGGTCAGTAGAACCAGAAGTAGATGCTTGATTAGCTGATGTTTGCACTTCTCTTTTCCACTTTCCTGTTGTTATTAAATCATCCTCAAGTTCTACTGCAAGCAACTGGGCTGCAGCTAAATCATCAACTCTATCCCGCCTCAACTGATAACTTATGTTAGGTGGCATTGCATTGACAAAGAAACCTTTTTGATTTTCACCATTCGGTCTTTTAGCATTGGGGATCTGGTATAGGATCTTGTTGAACTTTGCCACGAACTCTCTCATGGGTTCATGCATCTCCTTTTTTAATTGGGATAGTTGAAGTAAGAGGGAGTGTTCATCCTCAACAGATTTGAAATGTGATTCAAAGGCTATTTTCATAGAACTCCAATCAGTAATGTGACCATTCAGAAAATGGTAGAACTAGTAAACAACTAACTCTACAAGGGTTTGCACAAACAACCTAATTGCCACATCTTCATGCTGGACAGCTAAAACTCCACAGGTAGTATTGAAAGCATTCAGATGGTCATCTACATAAACATTTCCATTACCATAGAATTTAGGTAATACATCTCTAGCCCCTTTTGGTAAGGGATGGTTTCCTCTCACATTTAAAGGACCAACAACTGCTCCCCAAGGTTGAGCCATGATTGACTTTAGGAATATGGTTACAATAGGTGGGGCTTGAGTTCCAGATAATGTTAGGGCCTGCCAATTAAACTAACTTGAAGATGCTTCAGGGGAAAATTTAGGTGGAGAGGAAGGTCTAATTTTCTCTTTCTTCTTAGGGGTAAAGGGGATTGGAAAGTGAAAATTATGCAATTCTTGATAAAATCTATCAAAGATACCTTTCCTCCTCTGAGACCTGGTATAAGGACGACAATCCAGGATTAAGGTCCTTGTGGGATTTGTGGGCCTTGAGCTTCTCTATCTACTACTACAGCTTCTTGAGCTATGGGAAGCCCTCTCAGCCACTCTCCAATCTCTTCTTCCTCTTGAATAACAAGTCAAACTTGTTGGTATTGCTGATCACTTACTCTTAGGTTCTAGGACAAAGCATGTAAATCAGAAATAATGTCCTCTTGAGTATCTAAAAAGTCCAAGTCAGGTTGCAGGACAGGAGGAACTTATTCTTGACCATGTATTACATCAACACGTAATACCATGATTCAATCTCATATGGAGACAAAATTGCATACTGATGTCCCTGGTAGAGTCATAAAAAATTTGCTAGTCAACAGATTTTTCCCTTTGAAAAATAACAAGTAAAGACTCTTATACCCTGAATACAGAAGGAAAAATGCACTAACAGTTGAGTGAGTTACTCACAACCACACTCTCTATTTTAAAGGAATAGCTATCTTATATAATGACCAATCTGTAATAACCGTTTATTAAGAATGAATCAAAATCAAGATACACTTTTGACTAGAAAGTATGAAAGGCTGCAATTCACATTCAACATTGATAAATGGATAACTATTTGGAGATTTTAAGATCTTTGAGATATCTGAGCCAACTAACTCGAATCTTAAACAGACAAATAAATTAAGAATGGCTGATTCATAGAGATATCAAATCTTTGAAAAAGATTACTGACCAAATTCTGAAATATACTTGCAATCAATGGTAACATACTCATTTAATTCCAACTGAAATCAAAATCATACACTTCAATAGACCAACTGATCAATGAAAATACCAAGATCTGCTTATAAAACCAACTGATAATATATTAATATATTCAAAATCCATAGTTTAACCAATGCTGAAATAACATAAACAAAATAGATAATCTTGTAAAATTTTCTTTCCAGAGAACTAACCCTCACTTGGTCATCAAAAATAACATATATAGCCACGCAGAGCTTGATTAAGTTTTCAATAACTAATTGTCTTAAGATAGCAGAAACTTGCGGAAATGAACTTAAAATGGAAAAACTATTTTAGAAAAGTAATTGGCCGATAGGCCAATTCCAGCTCCATCATATGCTTTGGTGGTGTCCTTTTCCACTTTCCACTCCTCAAATGCTGTAGGGAAGCTCTTCCTCAGTTCTTGATTCAGTTTGGCAACTGCCTCATACCTCTGCAACCAAACATTCTTGAAATTCTGCAGCTGCTGGGACTTTTGTTCAAAGATCTTCATTTGTTCATAACCATAGACTACTGTTGACTCCAAATGAGCTAAAATTGAATGACCATTCATTCTGATTTCTTTAGCAGCTCTCATTTTTTCCACCTTTTGATTGAAACAAGCAAGTACTTTAGCCATTTCACTGCTAGCCTCATCTTCCAGTCCAATGATTTTTCCTATATATTCATTTTGTGCATGCATGATCTCTTTTGAACTAATCTGGTTCTCAATTATCTGGGACGATTCCTCGATGGCTTGTTCATACAGTGAGCCTTCCCATTCCATATTCATCTTAACAATAAACAGAGAATTCTCATCTATCCCTGGCACTACTTTTTCAGAGAGGAACTTGTTTATACCATAAGTATAAACAACTTCCATGTTGTGTACTTCAATTTCCAATTGCTATTTTTCATTTCTCCACATATCCACATCTGTTTCAATTATCTTTAATAATTGTTCAGATTTATCTATCAAACTATCAAAATCACCAGCAAATTTAGTAATTTTTTTGCTTACCTTATCCATCTAGGTGAAGAAAGCCTTTGAAATAGACCTGTCCTTGTGCACTTGGTCTAATAATTTATGATTCTCTGGAGACTTGACATCCAAATCAAATGGGACTATCGACAGTGGTTGAGGTACAGGATTGTGGAGTTGTTGGATGTATTTGGCCATTTCACAAAGGGCCTGCTTCACACGGTGATTGATTTTCCTATTTCCTGAGTTCAGAATCTTCAAGTCAGTGGCTCTGGTGGACATTCCCAGATCTATCTTTTCCACATTAAAATCCTTCTCTGTGACGACATCACTAGTTTTATCAGAACTAGGCTTGAAGATTTCCGCCATCCAGTGACCTGTTTTAGCATCCACGTCAACCATTGCTTCTACTTTCGATTTCTTACCTCATGGAGTTTTTCCAAGGTATTTACTAACCAAATCTCCAACTGGGGCTGAGATAGGAACAATGTTCCTTTTCTTGTTAATAGATAACTCCAGCCAGTTTGGGCTTTTTGGTGTAGAACCATTTGTAGGGGTGTTTAGTATTGACAAGTCTTGTTGACCTTCTCCTGTTGATTGAGTTTTTGAGAGACTAACTGAGCTCTTGTCCATTTTAAGTTTCTTTCTAGGTTGCGTCTCACTTCCTTTTGCTTCAAGGTCAATTACAATGCAGGGAACCGTATTTGTATTTTCCTTCCTTTTTCTCCTAGCTCTTGTGGTCCTTGCAAATTGTGCAGGAATTGGCTTTTCTTCTTCAAGCTGATCTTTTATTCTAGTTTTAGATTCACCCGCAGGAAGCAATTTCTCAATTTCATTAGTAAGGGCAGAGGAAGTTGCAAGTTTTGAAATTCTTGTGCTTTTCCTGGTTACTAAATTAGGAGTCTCTTGCTTCTTCTTCTTCTTGTTCACTTCTTTTAGCCATTTGTCTGTTCTTTTGAACACCTCATGAGAAATAGCACTCAAATTATCTACTTCTTCTCTTCCCCAATCTACTTTTCTGGCTACTGCTTCATTGTTTTGTTCCACATATTTAGGCTCTGTCAAATCTTCTTCATCATCAATATCAAGTCCTTTGATTTTAAAAGGGAGCCGCATGGTGATCATCTAGTTCAATGTAAACCTAGAATGTAGCATCTTCACAACCTCGAACTCATCTATATAGTCTGCCCAGAAATCTTCTAAATCTAGCTGATGCATAAAGGTGGCATCTACTTTGAAATGATATACCACAAATTTTTTGCTATCAAAATAGCTTCAACTTTGATAGGAAGGGAGATTAATAGCCTTTAGTTCAGCATCAGGGGAGGACATAGCATGTGTTAATCTGAAATGATAATGTCATATATCAATAGGGAAGAAGGAACCTACTCTTCTCTTGGGTCTAAACTTCACTCCTACCTGGAGTATTTGTCTGCATATCTCCAACAAAATATATTTATCCAAGCAATATCTTGGAAGCTTCATAGGTTCGCCACTGAAACCTCCGACCCTCAAGTAACTAAAAGTGGGGAATTGGATAAAGAAACTGCCATAAATTTTAATCAATTTCATAGCTTCCTCAGACATTTTGTAATTTGTCTTTCCTCTCAGCTTGAAAACAAGTTTGGCTAGGAATGCATCTTGTATTCTATGGAAATTCCCAGGATTTCTCTTCTTCTGCAAATAAGAATCATATTCGTAGATTTTCATATCATCTTTCCATGGTTCATGGGGCAAGCCTTTCCAATTCCTGCTTATGGCTAAAACATAAAACATATACTAATACATATAGAAACTGGATGCCTCTGCGGACTGGGATAACTCTTCATCAAGTCTTGTTGCAATTATCTTGGCCCAGTCAACATATTTTCCCTTAGTTAGAATGGTTTGGACAAGAATATACATCCAGTCTTCTCACACAATGTCATTAGGTTTACCTCTCAATCTGTTTAACATGACTACAATGTCACGCACTTCTCTTATCAAATGATCCTTCTTAAGAGGTTTTGGTAACCTAGAAACTCCTCTCTCAGCTTTCAATAACCATTCTCTGGCTATGTTATTGCTATAATCTTTGAAATAATGATGAAATTCCTTCTTAGCCTTCTCAAAGTCACAGTCGACATAAGTTTATGCAGAAGGGATTCTCAGAGCAGCCATAACTACTTGTCTGTTGATAGACACCAATACTTCTCCAGAAGGAAGGCAAATACATTTTTCAATCCTATCGTACCTGTCTCTGCATTCCATTACCAATTTGGGGCAAGAATTCACCTCGGGGAAACTAGCAGCTTCCAACAATTCACTTTCCACAATCTTGGCCGATATGGTTCCTTCTTTTGCAGCCTTCAATCTTTGAACGATCTCTTCTATGTCTTCATTTACAAGGATTGTGTCTCTCATCTCTGGTAAGCAACTACTTATAGGAGAAAACTTTCTCTCCTTTACAAATCTGGCTTGAGAAGCTGACTCGCTAGGAATACTCATAGTAACCCTTAAATAAATGATTTCAAGATAAAGAGATGAAAAAGACTAGAATTTCCTTTCTTTACAACATATAATTCTAAAACCAAAAAGGAGAATGAGGAAGATTACTTGAAACTCACCAGAGTTGTATATTTTTTGCTTCCAGAGAGAAACCTTCAAGGTTCTTCAGCTTTGTATGTGCTTCCGACGGTTATGTGAAAATAGAAAAATGCAATTAGAGAAGATATAATACATACATTTAATTTTCCTTCTTTGGTAATGATGATTGCATGCTGCGAATTAATGATTCTCGCCTTCATTAGCTAGCCACGTCCAATCGCATTTATTTCCTCTTTGGGCAAGATGTACTTCTGCTGAGTTGGCATTTATTTCCCATCTTTTCAGACTGATCTCTTAAAGGAAAGTGAGATCTGGCACTTGTCATGAACATTTGATCATTATCGCATTTCAGATTTTGAACCTTGAAACATGAAGCTCGAAGTTCAAAGTTCAAAATCACATATGCATAAGTCATATATTGATAAAACAATAGATAAGATGGACTAATGAAAGACATGTGGGGAGATATTAAATTATGAACACAAAAGGAAGAAGTTCAAAGTTCAAGATCGCGAAAAACGCTGATGTCAAAAAGGGAATAGATGTGGGTTGAGCATGCAAAGAGACAAGCGTAGTTTGGAAAAGTGAACCTTGAACAAGAACTATGAGGTTCAAGATCCAAGATTCAATATTACATTGACACAAAAATGCGGGGGTTAAATAATTTTGCCGATCGAAAGAAAAGCTTACGAGGATGTCAAATGGAAAATGGGAAATTGAACTTTGAACTTTGAACTGCGAAGTTCAAAGTTCAAGATTCAATATGCACTTCAACATATTACATGATTCTTGGAAAAATTAATCATAAGGATTTTTGACCTGCAACACTTTACATCATATTTATGCATTTTAGTTCATTTGGAGGATGAGGAGTAGGAGGCGGAGGTGGAGAGGAGAGGAACAGGAACAGGAACAGGGAGCAGGTGGAGGCGGAGGAAAGAAGATGAAGAGTGAGGAACAAGAGGAGGAGGAGGAGGAAGAAGAAGAAGAAGAGGAAGAAGAAGACGAAGAGGAAGAAGAAAAAGGAGAAGAGGAGGAGGAGGAAGAAGAAGAAGAAGACCCCCATTATATATTAACTATCTGCATGACCATTGCACCTCTCCAAGGTGCAAGTGCTAGTATATATTATTACATGATTTATTATTGTAAGCCCCCTCTAACTTACTCATCTAGAAAATGAAACTATAAATCTTATTACAATGTTCAAATAACCAACATGACTTGCAACTGCATACCTGAATTTCGCTTTCTTTCCTGTGTATCATATTCTCCTTTTATCTCTATTTCTTGCACCTGTATATACAGTTACACAACTAGATGCATGATATAAAATTCATAGTTTATTACATACAAGATCGTAAGATAAGCTACATCAATAACTTAGCTAAATCAATCATGAGGTATTTAAAACTAGTTTCATAAAGAGATGCAAACTATGTAAAATATTGGTAAGGGGTGGCAAGATCAAGGAAGAACTCAAAAGTACAATACCTAAGGGTCAGACCTAATGCCTCGGGGGCTCATCATAGATGGCCTTGCCTATGTAACTCGTAGAGACATCGTAGTTCAGGTTTAACTTTAAAACCAATCTTTTAAACGATGGTAGAAGTGGTATCAAGTCTCTTTATCCAAAGGGTACCAATGGCATTTCTCTCTTCACGAGAATAGAGGGTGCAGAAGATGCGTTGAATCATTTTGGTATAGCACTCAATTTCTATACCAAATCGATGTAGCGCAACCTTCTGCACCCCTTATTTGATTCAAGATAGAGGACATTGAACCCCTTTTGATAAAGAGTCTTCAAGAAAGATAGATGGTATCCTACCGTTTCTACCTGAAAATCATTGCCAAGGGAAAAAGAGACCACAATTGTACCATTGAATTTCTTCCCATCTGGGCCTTCAAACACCATATGGAATGTGTTGTGTTTATAGAAGAGATAACTACCAAAAACTATATTTCATAAGGTATTTAAAACTAGTTTCGTAAAGAGATGCAAACTATGTAAAATGTTGGTAAGGGGTGGAAAGATCAAGGAAGAACTCAAAAGTACAAGACCTAAGGGCCAGACCTAATGCCTCAAGGGCTCATCATAGATGGCCTTTCCTACGTAACTCACAGAGACATCGTAGTTCAGGTTTAATTTTAAAACGAGTCTTTTAAAGGATGGTAGAAGTGGTATCAAGCCTCTTTATCCAAAGGGTACCAATGGCATTTCTCTCTTCACTAGAATAGAGGGTACAAAAGTTGCGCTGCATCATTTTGGTATAGCACTCAATTTCTATACCAAAATGATGTAGCACAACCTTCTGCACCCTTATTCGATTGAAGATAGAGAACATTGATCCCATTTTGATAAAGAGTCTTCAAGAAAGATAGATGGTATCCTAGCGTTTCTACCTGAAAATCATTACCAACGGAAAAAGAGACCACAATTGTACCATTGAATTTCTTCCCATCTGGGCCTTCTAACACCATATAGAATGTGTTATGTTTATAAAAGAGATAACTACCAACAACTATATTTCATAAGGCATTTAAAACTAGTTTCGTAAAGATATGCTAACTATGTAAAATATTGGTAAGGGGTGGCAAGATCAAGGAAGAACTCAAAAGTAAAAGACCTAAGGGCCAAACCTAATGCCTTGGGGGCTCATCATAGATGGCCTTGCCTACATAACTTGTAGAGACATTGTAGTTCAGGTTTAACTTTAAAATGATTCTTTTAAAGGATGGTAAAAGTGGTATCAAGCCTCTTTACCCAAAGGGTACCAATGGCATTTCTCTCTTCACTAGAATAGAGGGTGCAGAAGTTGTGCTGCATCACTTTGGTATAGCACTCAATTTCTATACCAAAACAATGCAACGCAACCTTCTGCACCTCTTATTCGATTGAAGATAGAGGACATTGATCCCCTTTTGATAAAGAGTCTTCAAGAAAGATAGATGGTATCTTACCGTTTCTACCTGAAAAGCATTACCAAGGGAAAAAGAGACCACAATTGTACCA
>MU226466.1:2181128-2191758 GCA_018584345.1 Thuja plicata
TTTATAGAAGAGATAACTACCAACAACTATATTTCATAAGGTATTTAAAACTAGTTTCGTAAAGAGATGCAAACTATGTAAAATATTGGTAAGGGGTGGCAAGATCAAGGAAGAACTCAAAAGTACAGAACCTAAGGGGTAGACCTAATGCCTCGGGGGCTCATCATAGATTGTCTTTCCTATGTAACTTGCAAAGACATCGTAGTTCATGTTTAACTTTAAAACTAGTCTTTTAAAGGATGGTAAAAGTGGTATCAAGCCTCTTTATCCAAAGGGTACCAATGGAATTTCTCTCTTCACTAGAATAGAGGGTGCAGAAGTTGCTTTGCATGGTTTGGGTATAGCACTCACTTTCTATACCAAATCAATGCAAAGCAACCTTCTGCACCCCTTATTCTATGCGGTTGAATCCAGTATCTCATGTATGATCCAGAACCTGCAAGGAAGGAAAAGATGGGGTTGAATCCAATATACTCCTGTTGAATCTAAGCAATGTCTGGCACCCTATTACTGATCCTCATGTACAATTATGCATGTGCATAGTCAAGCCATACACTTCTAAAAGGAAAAACGATAAAATTTACAAAACCCATCCAAGATATAGAAAATCATAACAAAGTCATAAACAACAAAAAGTTCATGAGTTTATCAAAATATGTCCAACGTATCTACATAAAATTCTAAAAAAGTTTCAAAATATGTCCAACGTATCTACATTGACCAAAGCCATCGACGCTATATCAATAAATATTGCACCTGAAAATGAATTGTAAGTTGAGGTACCAACATCAAGGTAAGAAATAGGTGTGAATAAGTTTCCAAAAGATTCATTATCTTCTAGCCGAAACAAGAAATCGATGAACCAAAAATATGTAGAATTTTTTGATCAACCATTTTTCATGAGTTTATTGCTTCTAACCAATCACCGATAGTAAAGTACCAGCACAAAAGTATGGTCAAAACAAGACCTTTGGATGCAAGATTTTAGTGTTTTTTTGGAATATTATATGCAAAATCTCCTGCTCCAGTTCATGTGAAACCAGCCTTCAATGATGTTATCCACGTAATTAGACACAGTACTTTTTGAATCGGTATAGATCAAGTTGAGTCAGAGACAGGAATTGTGGGAAGCTTTCTGCAAGGAAGAACAGATGTTGGAGATTTTTATTATTTGAGAAAGTCCAAAGTATGATTGACAATTCATAATGTTCTAGAAATATTTTATTTGAGAATAATGGAGCAGGGCTAGCATTTGAGCTTTTCTTTATAATCTGACTTGTTCTCAAACTAGTAACTGAGTCTCGATTAAGTGGATGAGATGCAACAAAATGGGTAAAGAGGTGTTATAAAAATCTCTGGCCTATATCATTTGATTTTTGAAATGATTCAAACCTTACATGAAAGTGAGTCTAGATGATGAACATAAACTTTGGGTATAGAAAAATAGGCAAGTACGAGCATGTTACCAATCCAACTTGTATGATTGCATCTATTTCAAGTGCATGTCCAAATGGATCAACAATGGGATAGTAGGTGGGATAACAGTAGAGAAAATGCCTTCTTACACAATATTTTGGGTTATAACAAACACAATGCAGTAGTTTTGATAGGTATCTATGCGAAAGAATCCTTGTCACAAAGCAAGTAACCTCTCAAAGAAAGAAACATTTACATAATATGTTGGGATGCAAAATATGAAACTGCTTTCCCAACTCAAAATTTCAAAAAATCTAAAATTCTCTATCAATCTTGATGTGTTTGGCTTCGTGGATACTTACTAGTTTGCATCAACTCTTTCTTGCACATTCTTTGTTGTGCAGAAGTGTTAATGAGTTTCATAGCTGCCTTGAACTGCTAGGAAGATTCCAAGGTATTTATTGGCTCCCTATTATTGTTAGGTGTATGCATACTAAAGATAAGTTCAAAGTGAATATAGTGTGTCTATTTGTGGCCAAGTAATCAAAAAGAATGTATGAACACAGACATGGATGATTCTTTGTTTCTAAAAACATCTCGGAAACATTAAACATAACATAAATGATGACCCTAGAAATTCATACTTCTATCAATTGTGTGCAATCACAACGTTGATTTAATTATAAACACATGCATGTTACTTTTTTCAAATGTCTTGAAAACATTAAAAAATATATAAATGATGCCCTTAGAAATTCAAAGTTCTACCAATTGTGTGCAATCATAATATTGATTCAACTATAAACGCACATGCATGTTTCTATTTTTTTTAAATGCCTTGCAAAATTTCAAATAAGTATAAATGACGACGTTAGAAATTCAAAATTCTATTAATTGTGTTCAATCATTAAACATTGATTTAAGTATAAACACACATGCATGTTTCTATTTTTTTTAATGTCTCACAAAGTTCCAAAAAGTATAAATGATGACCTTACAAATTCAAACTTCTATCAATTACGTGCAATCACAATAACGATTGAAGTATAAACATAAAAGACTAGAATAGATTTCATATTTTCTACTGGGCTCACCTAGAAACAAATGTGTGCTTGTACCTGGTCCCACTAAATGAGCAGTAGAAGGATCAGAATCCTTGTCAATCGATAGAAGAGAGTGAAGCTCAGCAAAGACATTTGAATCACAAAAGAAATAACCTTTCTAGAAAGCAAGATTTATGCAATGATGAGATGCAAAATGGAAAGAGGCTATTACTACTTTCCCAACATCAAATATTCAAAAAATCTAAGACCCTAAATTTCACTATCAATCTTACTTATCAACTCTTGCAAATACAATGTCTTGCAGAAGAAGTAATGAGCCCCATAGTTGTTGCTTTGATCTGCTAGGAAGATGCCAAGGTCCTCCATGTATACATATGGAATCAATTTTCTTGCTAGCAACACATACTCTCTGGCTTGAGCTTGTTGTAGAGCCCAACTCAACTCCTCTATTTATCTTAATCTGTCTAGGGATTACAGATATTCATGGATAGCCAAAATATTACATACCCCTAGCAGCATTATTGACACCACAACTATGTAATCAACCTTTATTATATTCAAGTGGGCAGCAGATTGACTTGAATCTTTAATGTTATGTATTACTTCATCAAATTTTGACTATTTACGCATTTGATTGTTGCCCACTGAAGTAGTGTTTTTGACTTTGATGCCTTCCACCATACTAGAACTAAATACTATGATAGGTATCTATGCAAGAGCCTAGAACTAAATTCATTGTCTACTATGGAGAGTGATACTAGATGTGCTAAAATTATGTCAAATAGACTTATCATGTAAGCTAAGGACAAAAGGAATGCTTATTGTCACCATTTAAACATCAAGATACAGTAATCAAATGTTTACCAAGAGAATTTCCAAGATAGCAAGTTAAGATAGAGTAATCATGGAAAAATCACATCATATAATGGAAGGCAATGATCACAACTACAACATGGAGACAAATCAGTTTGCTACACAATGTAAGGGAAAACATGTCATTTCAGTTAGGATCACAGCAGGGTAGCAGGATAAGAAAAGGATAACATACACTATGATGTATAATAACTAGTTTTTATCAATGAAATTCTAGAGCAGAATCAATGTTTTGAAGAAACGATGTTTTGGAGCCTTCTACATGACTTACATGTGCAGCTACAAATCAATTTTATATCTTCAAAGTTACAATGATTAAATGGTATTAGACCAGCTTAAAGAGTGATACATTGGTATTGAAATGAGTATGCCATGATGAAATAAGCTAGACATAGCAAAGGAAGGAAACATCACACAGTGGTATCACAATTGCAATAAGGTGTGTTGAAGATTGTTTGAAAGATACCATTTCCACTTTGGCCATAGGGAATTAAATGTGACAGTTTGAAACCTTATAATTTTAGGGTCTAGTGTGAATTCCAAAAACAACAATATCATAGAAATGAGTAATGAAAGAGCATACAAGGTACATCAAGTCAACTACCCAATCGTGATCATCTCAAATATGTATGGAGCAGTTTCATTTGTGTTCTGCAATAGGATATAAAGGTATTTGAAATATTCAACACACAACAAGTTAACCATATGACCTCGTCATTCCTTAGAATACAGATTAGTATCGTCATTTTCATTTATCTAAATATAGATTTTTTAGGGTTTTTTTTTCACTAAGGAACCATTCTTCAACACATAAGAATCCAAAATGTGATGCATGTGCAGATTGAAGGAGATGCATGAGCAGAATTGAAAGAGATTTATGAGAAGGTTTACGAGGAGATCATGAGAAGAATGTGAACAGACTATGATGCATGTGCAGTTTTCACTATGTTTTCACAAAATTTTCACCTGAATTGCATTTTAGAAAACAATTCAGGTGAAAAATTATAAGATACAAAAAAATATAATGTAGTAAGAAGAATGATACAAATAGATAACCAAATTAGAGAGATTCAATTGACACAAAATGAATCACTTAGACTATTGATCTCTTTTTCTAGGTGATTCAAAATTTCAAATTACTTATGCTAATATGCTTTATTTTAATTTATGAACTATACATATATAAAATAAAATAATTATGTTGCAAGCTAAATGTATTGCAATGTGAAAATTGTTCAAAATCATTAACAAATTATCATTGTATTTGTTCATCGTGCAAATTTTCAACTATGTTTTTGTGCTCACTATTTTGATAATGTTTAAATAGCTATTGGAATTAATGATATAGAATATTTAAATAGATATTTGAATTCATGACTATACTTGTAGTGAAACCCTTGTTTATATAGTAATATAGTCAGGGCCAAACCTAATTCCTCGAGGGCTCATCAGATATGGCCTTGCCTACGTAACTCGCTAAGACATCGTAGTTCAGGTTTAAATTTAAAACCAGTCTTTTAAAGGATGGTAGAAGTGGTTACGCAACACCTTTCTAGGGTAGAGTCCCCAGACAGTGTCTTCATCGTCCACCACCCACTTAGGTGAACAAGGATGATACAATAATTATATTCTACCTACAAATAAGTTATACGTAGACCTCCTCATAAGGTTACCTACCCAACGGTTTGTAACTACGATGGAGAACCAATTCTTGTAAGATATTAAGGTCAATCATAATCAGATTTACATAAGTAACATGATACATATGCTAAAGATTGCATAGTAGACAATAAAAAATTAGAGCTACATACAACTAAATATAACATGACATGGTAGTAATGAATAACCCACCCTTGAAGAGAGATAAATGGTACTTTTTCAATGTAGAAAGTGGAAGTTGTTATTGGTCAATCTAGATCAATTGGGTCCACTACAAACTCATGAGATTGAGATTGTGTTAAGGCTATGATAAGGAAAGCACACGTGTATGTGGTAGGATAGAGCATCTATGATCCCTTGGAAATTCTTATCAATTAGTAATGGTAGGATATCATATTTATGTTTTGAAGCTTCTTTAACCAAAGGGTATCAATGGCATTTCTCTTTTCACTAAAATTGAGGGTGCAGAAGATGCTTTGCATCGTCTGGGTATACCACTCAATTTCTATACCCAATGGATGCAAAGCAACCTTCTGCACCCCTTATTCAATTAAAGATAAAGGACATTGATCCCCTTTTGATAAAGAGTATTCAAGAAAGATAGATGGTATCCTACCATTTCTACTTGATAAGTATTCCCAAGGGAGAAAGAGAAACCAATGATTAGTAGTCGACATTGAGAAGACCTAAAACAAAGTAAAAATAATGAAAATAATGATTAAGTATGCCAACATAATGAATAAGTGGGAAAAATACATTGATCCAATAACATAAAATACATTACAACATTACATTATTTATTATTGTAAGCCCCCTCTGACTTACGCAGCTAGAAAATGAAACTATAAAGCTTATTACGATGTTCAAATAACCAACATGACTTGCAACTGCATACCTAATTTTTGCTTTCTTGCATGTGTATCATATTCTCCTTGCCTCTCTATTTCTTGCACCTGTATATACGGCTACACAACTTGATGCATGATATAAAATTCATATTTTATTACATACAAGATCGTAAGATAAGCTACATCAATAACTTAGCTAAATCAATCATAAGGTATTTAAAACTAGTTTTGTAAAGAGATGCAAACTATGTAAAATATTGGTAAGGGGCAGAAAGATCAAGGAAGAACTCAAAAGTACAAGACCTAAGGGCCAAACCTAATGCCTCGGGGGCTCATCATAGATGGCCTTGCCTACGTAACTTGCAGAGACATCGTAGTTCATGTTAAACTTTAAAACCAGTATTTTAAAGGATGGTAGAAGTGGTATCAAGCCTCTTTATCCAAAGGGTATCAATGGCATTTCTCTCTTCACTGGAATCGAGGGTGCAGAAGTTGCTCTGCATCGTTTGGGTATAACACTCAATTTCTATACCAAATCGATGCAGAGAAACCTTCTGCACCTCTTATTCAATTGAAGATAGAGGAAATTGATCCCCTTTTGATAAAGAGTCTTCATGAAAGATAGATGGTATCCTACCATTTCTACCTGAAAATCATTACCAAGGGAAAAAGAGACCACAATTGTACCATTGAATTTCTTCCCATCTAGGCCTTCTGACACCATATGGAATGTGTTTTGTTTATAGAAGAGATCATACATACTTGTCTAGTGATCATATTGTGTTGAAGGTGGCACTTGATGCTGCTACAACGACTACAAACATTAAATTTTTCATCACTGCTTGATGTCGTTGAAGCAACATCAGACTCCACCTTTATCACAATATGATCAGACTCCAATGTCTCTGGGGTTGAATCTAGTATGCTCATGTATGATCCAGAATGTGCAAGGAAGGAAAATATGGGGTTAGATCCAAAGTATCTAAGCAATGCCTGGAACCCTATTAATAATCCTCATCTACAATTATGCATGTGCATAGTCAAGCCATACACTTCTAAAAGGAATAAGGATAAAATTTACAAAAACCCATCCAAGATATAGAAAATCATAATCAAGTCATAAACAACAAAAAGCTCACAAGTTTATCAAAATATGTCCAACGTATCTACATGAAATTCTAAAAAAGTTTTAGAATCTACAATAGCCCTCTATTAATCACATTTATGCATATGGTCCCAACAAAGTAGTGCACAAACTATACAAAGAAGACATCGCAGAAACATGATTTCTGCTTTCGCCATTGAAGCAATCTCGGTGGCACTAGCTGCCTCTCGAGCCTTGTACAAGTTGAAATCATTTCCTACTCCAGGTATAGACATAGATGGAGTAGATGTAAATGTGGTTTCATTGACAGACCGAAAGTATTGACATCCACTATTTCCCTGCAATACCAAATCTACATCAGTTCTTCCTAAAATGATTACTTGTCACATTACTTTTAAACATAAAATATAATTCCATATCCAGACCTTTTTCCTATTTGGGAAACCCCAAAATTGATGCCCAATATTACTTGTTGTGTGTGACGTCTTCAACACATAAGGGCCAACACCACATTGACACATAGGCACATTGACCAAAGCCATCGACGCTATATCGATAAATAGTGCACTGTCATTCCAACATATCATTTTGTTTAGTTGATTATTTTGTTCATTCATACTAATTATAATTGCAATAAAAAGAAACATACTAATGTAGACAACATCTCATATCAAATTGCAAAATGACTATTGTCAATATACAGTACAAAACCAAAAAGGAGGAAACATCAAACATAAGAAATGTCAAACACTCAACTTTGTATTGCGAAAATTTGAAATACTCAATTTTTCTCTTTTTTCGATGTTTTATATGGCATCTAGTACCAAAATAGCACCTCACAAGTCCAAAATAATGGGTTGGGCAGATACTCCCCCGAGATGGCTTGCAAGTAGATAATGGCAATGGGCAGCCCCATCGACTATAGTTAGATATCTAGGCATTCTGTTTTCCATTGAACCCTCTATTAATGACATGTGGTTATGGATTTATATAAAAAAATAGAGAATAAGCACCTCAAATGGCAGTCCCACATGTTATCCTTGGCTGGCAGAGCCCAAGTTGTCCAAAAGGTTCTATCTTCACATGCAATGTAGTATGCATCCTCGTGGATGATGACCAATAGTCAAATAAATAAACTTGAAAAAACTCTGAGAGATTTCTTGTGGTCTGATGGGATAGGAAACCGAAAAAGTCACTGTACAAAATGGGAATGGTGTTTCATACCAAAAAAAATGAGAGGACTTGGCTTAAGGGATCTTAAGACTCAAGGACTTTCACTGGTAGCTAAATGGATCCTAAAGGCTCTCAGAGGGAATGAACCATGGAAATTTCTTGTGAGAAATAAAATTGGTAAATCTAAGAGTAAAAAAAGGCAAAAACTAGAATAACACCCCGATTTATGATCTAATGTTTGGATATGTTGAGATTAAAATAGTTGGATCCAAGGTTTTTCACACCAGTTGGAAGGCATTTGGATTACATGATGAAGCTATGCGATATATCCTTTCCTACTTCTGGACGACACCCACTTGACAAATTTTAATGGAAATTTTAGGTTGGATGCACTCGTAACAAACAAAATGAACTAAATAAAAGCTAGACAGTTGACTGACTAATTAGCTTTCAAAAAAAATGCATTTAACTACAACACTACTTTTAGTTTAAGGCCTTCAAGGCCTTTTAGAGCCTTCAACTCAACCAAGGTTACTCTAAATGAAAACCAATTATAGATTTGATGTATTTGTGGTATATGAGGATATATTAAAGTGGTTTTAAGTTTTCTATAATTGTCTCTTACTCACAATGGAAAAATGTCTTCAAACTGCTAGAGACCTAATGAGCCAGTCTTGTAGCCCTGCAGTGACCTTTTTGGTCTTCAAACACTTCACTTTCCCAAAACACTAGGATAAATAAATACATATTCAGACACCCTCTTGGCCATATAATAACATATCAAAAACTTAGGTATTGGTACTTTGGACCAAATTGTAGTACTATGCCTGTACCCCTGTAATTACACTAGAAATTTGGTGATTTTACAAAGCAGCTATATCATAGGAACATCTCCAAGGTCTCAACTCTTGGACAATGTCATAAAATGACTCAAAACCTCTAAAACTAAGAGGAATTAGACCCAAAACCTAGGGAACCGCAAAAGCCCCAATTTGGTTACTTCAAACTTCAAACCCTTGAATCTAGGGCTTTGCCAATCTTGGCCTTCCACACCCTTCCAGAATCAATTGTTGGTTGATTCACCATTCATTCCACCCTACAAAACTATTCCAATCATAAAAAAGCTATGATGTTAAGCCCGATCTCCCACTGCTACTCCTTAGCCATCAATTCAATAGAAAACTTCACTGTTACAGTCAGTGATCACTCCTTTTCTTCAAAATGTTGCAAGTAAAGATCATTATAACTTATGGTACATTGTTAGTATCCTCCTTTCATGGATTCTAGGCATTTCAGTCCATGGAAAGGATCAAGGTCTACAAACTAACTTCAAAATAGATGAAAAACTAACACAATTCAGACTAAGCCGCTGGAAATGAAGGTACAGTCATGTAAGATGGCTCTCAATACATTCAACAGAGAAATGAATGATTTTAGATTACTTACTATTCCAACATGAACTTGAAAATTGAACCAATAAGAATTGAAACCTTTCAATAATACATAGAACACCAAGGTTGTAGACTAAACTTGTATTTTATTGAAATCTTTGTTCCTGTCCGTACACTGCAGGCATCATGCATGTACAATGGAGACCCAAATACAAATAGGAAAACAAAACTTAACTTCTCCAACCTCTCCTAACTAGTTTGAGGGATTATTTAAGTGTTTAAACAACAAAAACCCCATTTCCCTCTTGTAAAGCTCCTGCTTTAGATAAAAAACAAAGCTTAACTTCCCCAACCTCTCTCCAAAAGGTGCACTGGAAACATCAAATGTCTAAAATCTACATAAGATCATGTGCTAGGAGGGGCTCCTACACCAGATGTGTTATAAAAATCTCTGGTCTATATCATTTGATTTTTGAAATGATTCAAACCTTACATGAAAGTGAGTCTGGATGATGAACATAAACTTTGGGAATAGAAAAACTAAGATTTGGTATATTAAAAAATTCTTCTTTCATCATGAACTGTATGAGAAGAAATTTTATAATGATTTCTTTTTATGTTGATGATGGAATCCTAGAAAATGAAATTATATTTGCCCAATTTTTCTCATAGAATAGTTTAGACACTTTTGTAGAATATTTTGGAGTGCAAGAATTGAGATGAATCCATGAGATATAATTTGTTTGTTTAAAAAAATGCATACCATATTACATCCAAGATTTAGACAACGACAACTAAGCAGTTAAAACAAGACAATTAATCCTTGTGAAAGCAAGAGTATACAACCTGGGTCCCAGAGAGTGACCATCAGGCAAGTACGAGCATGTTACCAATCCAACTTATATGATTGTATCTATTTCATGTGCATGTTCAAATGGATCAACAATGTGATGGTAGGTAGGATAATAGTAGATAAAATGCCTTCTTACACAACATTTTGGATTATAACAAACACAATACAGTAGTTTTGACACATAGTGTCTACTTATATCATAATTGTCCTTATCAAACATTGTGAAAATATTTAAAAAGCTAAAAAGT
>MU226466.1:2192118-2205706 GCA_018584345.1 Thuja plicata
ACAACTTTTAATTTCTTTGGAGTCAGATTTGAGCGGTGAAAGGATTCATTGGAGCTCATTTTAAAATTTGTCTGTAATGAAGAGGCATAGAAGAATGGTGTTTCTGACAGACTTTACTATCATGCTGGCAGGCTTGTGTTAAAGTTGAGCAGGGTTCATCTGCACCAAAATGACAAAAGAAGGAGAATATGGATTCAATTGTAAAGGATCGGCTTATTAAAGAAAGATGTTTGTGTTATGTTCTGATCCTTGGTGGATGAGAAGTCATTATAGAACTCTTAGGAAAATAAGTGTTATATAAATTTTCATTTATTGATGATTTGTGATTGGATGCCCTAAAATTGCAATAATTTATTCAATATTGATGACAAAACTCTGATTATGTATTTTATCTTTGTGATACAATTATCGAGCTTTAGAAAATAATTGAGCCATTTGGAAGATATAGATGGATATTAAAAAATGGGGATTTCATTACCCAAATCATAGTTGTGATAACACTTGGTAAGATCCACACATATAACAATTACAATAAGACAATGTAAAAGATATATTTCACATAACACGAGATGTTTTTGGGCCAAGATGTTGTAACGTCTGATGTATGCAGTAGTAGGATAAACACTTAGAGGCAATGTAACATTTCTCTATACTCTTTATAGAAGAAGCCACTCCACACTATATTTCCAAGCTATTAAAAAGCTAAACCATGGCCTCGAACAGCTAGGGTAATCAATTATTTCTTGTAGAGATGGAAACTATTGGAAAGGTTAAGCATAAAAATTTAGTATCTTTACTTGCACTTACACTATGGAAACTATTGGAAACAATCACTAATACAACAACTAATCTATAGAAAACAACTAATACAATCACTAAAACAACTAAAACAATCACTAAAAAAACTAATCTGTAGAAAACAACAACGTATTACTTTTCCCTAACCTGGAGAAAATTTGCATGGACTATGCTCGATCCACATATTATTTTTCCCTAACCTGGAGAAAATTCGCATGGACTATGCTCGATCCACATATTACTTTGCCCTAACCTGGAGAAAATTCGCATGGACTATGCTCGATCCCTCCTCGCGCCCGCGAGTGAACTAAAAAATGAGTTTCACTTTTCACTTTTTTTTATAGCCCGCATTCGTCTAACTTTTGGCAAACTCAGGCTCATCTAAATTTTGACCAAATCGGGCTCATAAACAAAAAAAATAATCTAACAAGCCAAAAAAGGCCTTGGTCGAAATTAAAGGTAGAAAATAGCTATCAAATGTGTTAGTGATGAGATACCTGACTTTTTTTTGATAGGGATGCCTTAATGACATCCATTTTTGGCAAACATTATTCCAAGCCTCAGGGACTCAACTGAATATTAGTTATGCATATGATCCATAAATATATGGCCATACAAAAAGGGTCAACCAGGTTCTAGAAGACCTTTTGAGAATGTATTGCATGGATCACTAGTACAAGTGGGAGGAATATATATCTTAGTGGAGTTTTCTTACAACAACACATATTATCCAGCCATTAAAATGACACCATATGAGGCATTATATGGAAGGAGGTGTAGAACTCCTATTAGTTGGGTCAAGTTGGAGGATAGAATAACCCTCGGTCCTAAAATGTTCTCAGAAATGGAGGAACAAGTTAAACTGATCAGGAAAAGGTGGGCTAAAGATAATGCTCAGTAGAATAGCTATGTCAGTGCCAAAAGAACATCAAGACACTTTGTGATAGGATAAAATATACTCCTAAGATTCAAGCCACAAGAAAAGTCCTATGAAGTGTGAAAAATCCTCTAAACTTTCACTGAGATACGTTGGACCGTTTGAGGTCCTAGAAGTTATCAATTTGATTGCATACAAAATTTCTCTACCACCAAATCTCTCTAGTTACATAATGTATTTCATGTCTCATATCTTAAGAAATTGTTAGATAACTAAGAGGGGGGTGAATCAGTTAGTTCTAGTTATCCTATAGTCCCAAATACTCCCAGATGTATATAACAACAATTTCAAACATATAAATCAACTCGGTGAAATATCAACTGTAATCTCAATCTCAATTTCAAACTTATATACCAAGTAGTAGTAAATTAATACTATGATTATCAATCAATGCATATAAAGTAATGTGTAAAGAAAAATAAAAATCCATCACATCCATACACATTAACACATGAAATTTAACATGGAAACCCTGCTAAGGGAAAAAATCACCTAGGACCGGTAGCCCAAAATAATTCTCTCTTATGAAATGAGATCAGTGAAGAGCCAACCTATTAAAGGTTACAATGCACACTGCTAGGTGTGACACGGTTAGAGGATTTATCACTAACAGTTCTCTCTTGACCAATCATTCACTATGGGGTCAACAAAGAAAATAATCAACATTCCTTGAATGTCATAATAAAGATTGTTTAGTCCTACTCGGTTAAGAGATTTTTTTGTAACAATGGTTAAACTGATACAGTAATGATCTAACTCAAATACAACTCTATTTGCATATTTTTAGATCTATGCTAAGTACATAATACCTATGATCAATAATCAATTCAGTTCCTCTGATTCTTCATACCTTGTTCTGCTCTGTAAATAACCTTTTCTGTCGCTCGGTGTTGTCTACAGAAATACTTGGTTCTATCTTCAACCAGTTTGATCATTCATGCATGAAGTTAATCTCTTCAGCAGTATGCATTTATGCACACTATTTACATGTGATTCATAATGAATCTCTTGTCTCTTATATAGACATCATAACTCATTTAATTTCCATCCTTAGATTTTTTCGGTTGATCTCCATCATTGATTTTGCTGCTTAATCCTTCCTCGACAGTTGTGTCAAAAACACATTTCAATCTCCTTCGTCTAATCATCTTGAATTTTCAATCATTTGATCAACATAAAAAACCTTATCAATTACCTCAAAATTATAAAAAATGTCAGCCCATCATTTTAGTTGGCCTTCGATTTATATAACTCGATAAATATTGTGATGTGTCAGTGATACCTTGCTCAGTTAATACTACGCTCGGTATACACTGTGTTTGCTCGGTGTCATTTATTCTGACTCGGTGTATACAAAATTCTTAAATTACCGACTGCATAAACTTTCTTTATTCCAGATCTTCAATCCATAATACATGTTTGTTACCATGATGATACTCAAACAAGTTGACATTAATGGCAGTACATTAACTGATTAATGTCTATCATCACATCTGTAACTTGGTTGATCATCAACTAAATGGATTCAAACATACAATCATTTGTAGTTCATCAATATCTCCCTTTGGCATTGATGGCAACACACTATGAAATATGAAAAAAAATGCCATAGAATACCAAACTTCAGTTCTAAAACTATATGCAAAATGGTTTAGCTCTCCCTAGCTTGTACATATAATGTGTTTAATCACTTCAAAACTTTAAAACTCACCATGCAAACTCTCCCTGTAGATTTGACTCTTTTGTTCATCTCTCCCTAAAATCGATAGATATTTCATTTCTCTCCCTTTCTCTTTTCTCCATTTTTCCTTTTCAGTGGATAGATATTTCATTGAATCATCTATCCCTTTGAAAACAATGCCAAAAATAAAATATATAGCTCTTCAGTAGCCACAAAAATATCTTTGTTTTGTGGTTCAGATCATGTACCTTAAATGTACTGATATGCAATGTTGGTCCAGTTCTCATTTTTCGTTAACATGATTGATATTCTGATAAAATGTGGGTTGATGCAACCTCCTAGTCAGCTTGGTGGCCGATAGACAAGGGAAGAACCCCTTGTCTATTCCTCAAGTACTTAAATGTATCCTTTGGTAAGGGTTTAGTGAATCTGTTAGCCAGTTGTTCTTTTGATTGAACATATTATTGTGTTACTTGTTTTTCTTGTACCTATTCTCTCAAGTAGTGATACTTTATAAATATATGATTTGTTTTTGCATGCATCACCGAGTTCTTATAAATATTTATTGCACTAGTATTATCACAATACATTATCACTCGTTCAATGATCTCTCCATTCATACCTTTCAAAAGCTATTTTACCCATACAATGTTTGAATAATTTGCAGCAGCAACAACATATTTTGCTTCTGCAGTTGACTGAGATATGCATCCTTGTTTCTTACTGATCCAAGTAACTAATCTTTCTCCCACAAAGAATGCTCCACCAGTAGTGTTTTTTCTATCATCAATGTTCCCAGCCCAATCAACATTTGTGTAAACTTTCAATTCAAACTTGTCATCTTTCTTGTACCATAATCCATAATATTCAGTGTTCTTCAGATATCTAAAAATTCTCTTTACAACAGTCATATGTGATTCTTTAGGATTAGTAGAGAATCTTGCTACAATTCCAACTGTGTGTGCAATATCTAGTCTTGTGTGTACAACATACATCAATTTTCCAATCATAGATCTGTACAAGGTCTGATTTATCTGAGTCGTCTGATCTTCTTTTTTCAATTAGCATCATGTGACCATAGGTGTACCGACTGGTTTTGAATCTTCCATTCTGAATTTCTTTAGTACTTCCTTGATGTACTTTGATTGAGTAATGTATATGCCTTCATTTTGTTGTAAAATTTGCAAGCCAAGAAAAAATTTGATCTCTCCAAACATTGACATTTCAAATTCTTTTCTCATTTCATCAATGAATGATTTGCATAAGTTATCATTACCTCCAAATATAATATCATCAACAAAAATTTCAGCAATCATAATCTTATCAGTAGTATTTCCTTTCAAATATAAGTTGTTGTTATCACTTGTTCTGACAAATCCGATACTAATAATACAGGAGTGTAGTCTTTCATACCATGCTTTCGGTGCTTGTTTCAATCTATACAAGGATTTGAAAAAATTACATACCATGTTTGTCTCATTAGGATCAACAAAACCTTTAGGTTGTTCAATGTATACTTCTTCTTCCAATATCCCATTCAGAAATGCATATTTAACATCCATCTGATATACTTTAAATCCTTTGTAAGCAACATAAGCAAGCAATATTCTTACTCCTTCAAGTCTAGCAACGGGTGCAAAAGTTTCTCCATAGTCAATACCTTCTTCTTGTGCATACTCTTTGCATACTAATCTTGTCTTGTTTCGTGTAACATCTCCATTCTCATTCAATTTGTTTCTGAATATCCATTTGGTGCCAATTACATTTTTATCACTCGATCTCGGTACCAATGTCCATGTTTTGTTCTTATGTATTTTCTCAATTTCTTCATTCATTGCATGAATCCATTCATCATTTGCAAGTGCATCTCTAACATTTTTAGGTTCAAATTCACAAATCAAGCAAGTGTTATCAGTCAACTTATGTCGTGTCATCATCCCAGCTCTTGTGTCTCCAATAATATGATTCTCTGGATGATGTCTACTTACATATTTTGCAAGTACAGGTTCAGTTGTTTTTTCTTCATTGTGTTCTCGAGTTGGTGTATGATCATGATCTCTAGTTGCAATATCTTCCTGATTCTTGGTAGGTGCATCTTGATGCTCGGTAACATTACCCTATTGCTCGGTAATGTTAGGCATTTGTTCAGGAAAAGTGTTAGGATCTTCATGGTAAACAAATCTACTGTAGTCTTATGGTTCTCTTTTACTTTCAACATCATTCTTCTCAGCAAATTCATCAACTCTTACATTTGCACTTTCAATCATCTTGTTAGAAGACTTGTTCAAAAATTTATAAGCTTTGCTCTTAATAGAATATCCTAAAAATATTCCTTCATCACCTTTTGAGTCAAATTTTCCATTTCTATCATCTTTCAAAATATAACATCAACTTCCAAATGTTCTAAAATAACTCACATTAGGTGTGTAACCATACCATAATTTATAAGGTGTCTTGTTTGAATATTTATTTAGTTGTACTCAGATCAATTTGTTTACAAAAATACTAACAGCTTCCCTCCAGTAAACTTGTGTGACACTCTTTTCAATAATCAGCATTTTAGCACAAATCACAATAGATCTATTTCTCCTTTCAGTAATCTCATTCTGTTGTGGTGTCCTTGGTGCAGAAACCTGTCTCTTAATTCCATGCTCATTACAAAATTTAGTGAAATCATCAGATTTAAATTATCCCCGTCTGTCTGATCTTAAACATTTCAGTTCTTTACCACTTTATTTTATCACTTTAGCTTTGTACCATTTGAACATCTTAAATGCTTCTGATTTTTCTTTTAAGAACATGACAGTCATCATTCTAGAATATTCATCAACAAATAAAATAAAGTATCTCTCACCATAATAACTCTATGTTATCATAGGTGCACATAAGTCAGTATGTACCAGTTCTAGAATAACATTAGATGAAATTTTTTTTCTCATAAAACTATATTTTGACATTTTTCCCATTTGACAATTCTTGCACATGACATGGCCAGGTTTAGATATGCTTGGTAAGCCTCTTACTTTCCTGTTCTTACTGATCTTAACCATGTTGTCAAAATTCACCTGACATAACCTCTTACGCCACAACCACACATCTTCATTTCTAGCCATAAAACAAGTAGTTTCAATAGTGTAAATATAAAATAGATTACCTTTTGATTGTTCTCCAATGTCGATCAACTTTCCTGCTTCATCATAGATTTTAGCTTTTTTGTTCTCAAATGCAACTCGGTGACATGTGTTATTTAACTGTGAAACACTCAACAGATTATAATTAAGTCCTTTCACCCAATATGCATTCTCACATTTGATCATTTTGTTCAGTAATATAGTCCCTTTTCCTTTCACTGGACAGGTGTATCATTTCCCATTCCAACATATCCACCATTATAATGCTCAATAAATTAATATTTTTCTTTATCTCCAGTCATATGATGAGTACAGCCACTATCAATAACCCAAATATCATTCTTGCTAACTTTATAAATAAGTGTTGTTTCAACATACCTTTCATCTTGTTCTGAATCTTTTTTCATAGCTACAAACACTATCTCAATATCTTCATCAGTGTCGGTGTTTGTGTCTTCATCTTTATTTTTAACAAGGTAACATGCCTTCTTGCCTTTATCTTTGTAATCTCGGTTACCTCTTATGTCATACTATCGGTTTCTTCTATTCTTGATCATCCTTTATGCCATTTGATCTTTCATTGTTTCTTTCATCATTTTTCCTGTTAGGGCATATGGCAGCAAAGTGTCTAATTTCTTTACAATTAAAGCATACCAAAGGTAGTTTACCTTTATATCTTCCCTTACCTTTATGCAATCTTCTAGCCTTTAATGCTCCAAGTTCATCAAGTTCTCTCTCATCACTGTCACTATCACTATCATTTCTTATCATGTGTTTGTTACCATATTTACTAATTTTCAGAGATGACATAAATGTAGACTCAACAATAGGAACAATACTGTTGTCAAAATTGTTCAGCTCAAATGAAATAAGTCTACCAACTAGACTATCAATCATGATATTATTTCTAGGTGATGCTCTCATTTCATGTATTGCAAAGACTCTAATAGCATAAATAGGCAATAAAGTTATGAGAATCTTACTTACAATAGTATCTTCATCAATAACTCCACCTACTCCATGAATAGCATTCACAACCTCCTTGATTCGGTTATTGTACTGAGATATGTTTTCTCCATTCATTCTCATGTCATCAAACTTTCCTCTGAGGCTTTTAGCTTTAGCTCTTTTCACATTTACATCTCCTCCATGAACTAGTGTAAGTGTGTCCCACATCTACTTGGCTGATGTACATGTCTTGATATCCTCAAATTCAACATCTGATAGTGAAGAAGCAAGCTCTATCATCATAGTATTGTGTTCATGTCTTTCTCTCAGCTGATCAATAGTCAAATGTCCAATAGGTAAGGTGAACTCAGTATCCAGGTATTGTGTGAGATCATTTCCAATCCCTGGCAGATATAATCTCATTCTGATCTTTCATGTTGATAAGTTGTCCTTGTTCATCTTAGGCACATCTTTCTTATACATCTTGTGATATTTAGCTTAAGTCCTTGAAAACTTTCCTTCTAAGCATTGTATGCTTTGATACCAATTGTTAGATAACTGAGAGGGGGGTGAATGAGTTAGTTCCAGTTATCCTATAGTCCCAAATACTCCTAGATGTATATAACAACAATTTCAAACATATAAATCAACTCGGTGAAATATCAACTGTAATCTCAAACTCAATTTCAAACTTATCTACCAAGTAGCAGTAAATCAATACTATGATTACCGATCAATGCATATAAAGTAATGTGTAAAGAAAAATAAAAATCCAACACATCCATACACATTAACACATAGATTTTTAACGTGGAAACTTTGCTAAGAGAAAAACCACCTAGGATCGGTAACCCAAAATAATTCTCTCTTCTGAAGTGAGCTCGGTGAAGAGCCAACCTGTTAAAGGTTACAATGCACATTGTTAGGTGTGACCTGGTTAGAGGATTTATCACTATCATTTCTCCCTTGACCAATCATTCACTATGGGGTCAAAAAGAAAATAATCAACATTCCTTGAATGTCATAATAAAGATTGTTTAGTCCTACTCGATTAAGAGATTTTTCTACAAAAATGGTTAAACTGATACAGTAATGATCTGACTCAATTACAACTCTATTTGCATATTTTCATATCTATGCTAAGTACATAATACCTCTAATCAATAATCACTTCAGTTCCTTTGATTCTTCATACTCTATTCTGCTCGGTAAATACTCTTTTTTGACGTTCGGTGTTGTCTGCAGAAATACTCGGTTCTGTCTTCAACCAGTTTGATCAGTCATGCATGAAGTTAATCTCTTCAGCAATATGCATGTATGCACACTGTTTACATGTGATTAATAATGAATCTCTTGTCTCTTATATACAAATCATAACTCATTTAATTTCCATCCTTATATTTTGTCGCTTGATCTCCATCATTGATTTTGCCACTTAATCCTTCCTCGACAGTTGTGTCAAAAAAACATTTCAATCTCCTTTGTCTGATCATCTTGAATTTTCATAGTCGTTTGATCAACATAACAAACCTTATCAATTACCTTGAAATTATAAATAAATGTCAGCTCATCATTTTAGTCGGCCTTTGGTTTATATAACTCGGTCAATATCGTGATGCGTCGATGATACCTTGCTCGGTTAATACTATGATCAGTATACACTGTGTTTTCTCAATGTCCTTTGTTCTGACTCGGTGTATAAATAATTCTTCAATTACCGACCGCATAAAATTTTTCTATTCTAAATCTTGAATCCGTAATAGATGTATGTTACCCCGATGATACTCAAACAAGTTGACATCAATGACAATACATTAACTGATTAATGTCTATCATCACATCTGTAACTCAGTTGATCATCAACTAAATGACTTCAAACATACAATCAGTTGTAGTTCATCAGAAATATGTGTCACATTTTGAGCATATGATTGATTGGAATTCTTCGCAGGTGCAAGACCCAGGGGTGGTCACAGTCAAGCCCATCAGAGTGCTCAAAGTACGTAAGCTTCACTTACAAAAAAAGGAGAGCAATTAGTGTAAGGTCCAGTGGGACTCATATGCTGAGGAAAGTAGAACCTAGGAGGAAAGTAGATCTAGGTAAGTGCCACATCTAGGAGTTTTAACCTTATTTTCTAAGATCCGTGAGCAAGTGTCACATATACACGACCAAGGACTAGATTTCTATTATATCAACCATAGAGGGTCAGTTGAACTGTTAGTATTTTTCTCTTTCTTTCCACATTTTTTTTAGATTGGTATAAGCTCATATTTAATTAATTCTACTAAGAAATTGAGTGTTTGACTAAGGTCACGTCATTTGAAATTAAGTTGATCTTCTATTTAAATTAATTTGATGATTTGATGCATAATTTTATATGTATGTGAATTAAGATATTTTTATGTATGTGTGTGTGTGTGTATATATAGACACACATGTGTATATATATGTATACTTATATATACACATGTGTATGCATATATATCTTAAATCTCACACACACACATATATACATATATATACATACATATACATACATACATGTGTATGTACGTATATGTGTACCCATGTATAATATGTCAAAATAATACATGTGTACATATATGTGTATATGAGCATATACATATATAGAAGAATTCACATTATATAAACTTATGTATGTATTCCATCTTTTAATTTCAAAGTAAAAGCAATATATTTTATTTCACATTATTATTGACTAGGATTTGTCGAACTCTTATGTATCTATATATATTATCGACCCAAATAATTGGAAGCAACCACAATGATTTATTATTTGAAGGAAGATAATTTATCATCTTTTGAAGGATGACGACAATGGAAGGCATATATGTCGATCTTGCAATGAAATGAAATGAGGGCAAGATATTTTTATGCGCCATTTCATTTAAGATAATTCTTTATGAAAGTCACTGAATGCATCAAAATGGTAATGAAACACATAATTTTCATATCTTTGGACCATAAATTCATCGTAGATCACATGATATGTACATAACTTGAATGGTTGGGCAACATGCTTAAATCAAGTTGTATGATTCTTATTGGAGCTGATGAAAACTCAACCCTACATTTCCCAAGAATCACCTGCATGTAAACACCTATCACAGAAAGAGAGAAGCAAAAGCTATGGAGGCTAGAAACAATAGATCTGTGAAAGAGGAAACACCCTTAATTGATTTAATAATATAATATATAATACAAGATGATTCAAGATCAATCAGATTTGATTATTAAATACAAAGAGATCAAACCTTATAAAAGGTGATCAAAACCCTAAAAAGGGGAGAAACCTAGGTTGCATGATAATAATTAATAGAGAATTAATTATTATATGCCTAAAGTTTAGCTTAAGTGAACTAGATATAATAAGTGACTTTAATAATTAAATCAAAATGATTTAATTAATAAGTGAATTAACTTATTACTCTAACACCCCCCTTAAGATAAACTTAGAAAGAAGATAAAAACCTAGAAACAACTACTGAAAGCACAAAATGAGTCCAGACAACATGGCCTAATCAGGTACCCAAGTGCAAAAAATCTTTGTAAAAAGGAGAAAAGGAGAAAACCCACTGGAAAAAACCCCTCTCCAAAAAGAGATGAAGACTGGTGAAGGATTGAAGAAGCCTCAAAACTAGAGAATGTCTCAGAAGATAGGAACAAAGGAAGAACATGAAGAACATCACTGAAGCATGAAGCTACAAACATTGTCGAAGAATAACTGTTGGAACCTCCATTGTAATAGAACATGATCAGGTAGAGAAGATTGTAAACAAAGTCTGAAGAGATGATCAATCAAAGATGGAAGAATGCCTCCAAAATAGGAATGAAAGAGTGTCTATATGGTAAATGATCCATCTCACTGAAATGCATAGGTACCCAACCATTGCATCTGCCTAGTATGTAGGAACAAATACTGAATACATAGATCACTCCATCAAACCAAGGAAGCATTAGAAACAATAGGAGATACCCCCCATAATGTTGAGCAGGGAGAGGAATGACAAGTGCACTAAACCAGACTACCAAGAATAGTTGCATGATGAAGAACCATGAACATACAAAGTGCAATAGAAAGTACAAGCACATATAAAGGATGGTGTCATGGAGGAAACACTCTCTTGAAACACATCATGAGGCTAATGTCGTGGAAGGAACACTCACTTGAAAAATATAAATAAAACCCCTCATGGAACTTTATAATGTAGTGCAAGTACAAACAGACACAAAATTGTCCAAGATCCCAAGTATGCATCAGATGACACTTTATCCCAGTGCGTTTGCAAACAAGAAAAGCTACAGAAATAGATGTCTATAATGCTCAAGAATGACAAGAAAGTTGTAGAAACGTGAATAATAGCTAAAAGGGAGTCATCCCATGCAAGGAAATGATCTGAGGACCTGAAACATCCAAGATAATCACCAGATTGTGAAAAAGCAAAAACCTAAATAAAATGTACCTAGAGTAGATGCTCGATGTGAGACCCATATAAGAAGATAGGGCACTAAACCAGCTTTCCAATAACATGTGGAAGTCAAAAAATGGAGTCTGAATGAGCAAGATATGGCTCTCAAAGTGCAAAAAATATCCCTGACTTTGACTGGCAAAAACAATAGAAAGAAGGCAAAATCAGAATACCAAACCTACAAAATCATATTGGGCTCTGAACCAAATTTTTGGTGATATCTCATTTGGTGAAAAATGCCTCAGTTTGCTCAAGATACGAGAAAAAACCCAAAGACCACTCCAAAACAAGAAGAACCTCAAAAAATCTCTGCTGAATCTGGCGATGTCGCTAAATTTGGCGGAGCTGCTAAAAATTTAGCAAAAGTTGGCAGAGGTACCAAGAAAGAAACTTTTTTTTTTACTTTTTTCTGCCTTGAAAAATGTGCCCCTAAAAAGGTTGTACATGTAAAAAAAATGCCTCAAAATGCAACTGTGTCCAAATTGGACATGCCTTATATGAATATAGGGGTTTTTTGGGCCTTTTGAGCACAACCGTGAGGTTCGTTTGAGCCCAAAGTGCCCCCAAAAACAAAATCCCCCCAGATACACAATAATCTAAATAGAAAACCTCGTGAAAACACAGATCTGAAGAACAAGGCCAAATCTCTCATGAAGAGAATAGGGGCATGAAGATCTAGAGCTCCTATACCATATTGGAGTTGATGAAAAATCAACCCTACAGCTCCCAAGAATCACCTGCATGCAAACACCTGTCACAGAAAGAGAGAAGCAAAAGCTATGGAGGTTAGAAACAACAGATCTGTGAAAGAGGAAACATCTTCAATTGATTCAATAATAGAATACAAAATACAAGATGATTCAAGATCAATCAGAAATGATTATTAAATACAAATACATCAAACCTTATAAAAGGTGATCAAAACTCTAAAAGGGGAGAAACCTAGGTTGCATGATAATAATTAATAACAAATTAATTATTTTATGCCTAAAGTTTATCTTAAGTGAAATAGAGATAATATGTGACTTTAATAATTAAATCATAATGATTTAATTAATAAGTGAATTAACTTATTACTCTAACAATTCTGACTTATTTATTGTATTGTCATGTAACATATGGGAAAGTTAGTCAGTAGACACAAGGTTATGATTGAAGTTTTCTAAGTGGATATTAAAGATACCTTATAAGAAATGTACCATACAATGAATGAAATGTAAAACTCCTAGTTAAATTGCAATCTAATGCATATTAGGTGACTGATGAAGACTAATGGTCCATGGGTGCATCCGATCAAAGTAAAAAGTATTTTTCTTGCCAATTCATAATGGGATGACAAGATGTAAAATGGATTTATTGCTTACCTTTACTATCATTCATTTAAGTGTTCACATCTTATCAATGGGTTCTTTGTAATATTGGTGCAGGAGCACCCAAAGACAAGAAGACCATAATGACACCAAGGATGCATAGTGGGATCTCTCAGGGGTCCAAGGGACTCAATTATAATGTTTTAAGGCCTATAATGGCATTTTATTGTAATAATGTGAACAAAATTATAAAATGTCCTAATGGTCCTAATAGGACTGTAGGACCAAATTA
>MU226466.1:2206384-2227295 GCA_018584345.1 Thuja plicata
TGGAAACGAGTTTTGAGTTGTTTTTAAGAAGGCCCTAGTTTTGAAGGCCTAGAGGGAGCAATTTGGGGCTTTTGGGTATAGAAAGCCTATAGGGTCAAATTGACTTCAAATTTCTCTAATTGGGACCGTATTAACACTCTGTGAAAATTGGAAAGGTTGGGTGTTAAGTCTGTAATAGGGTTCCTTTGTAAAAGTGACCTATTAGGCCTAGGCAAGAAAGTAGAAACAACATTTTTGGGGATTGATGTTCCAAAACAAGAACATCTGGTTTTGACATATGTTGAACAACCTGGAAAAGGGTATCGTAATACACAATTATATTCTGGAGTGTTTTAGGAAAGTTTGAAGAAAAGTCCAAAAAACAGTGGAAATAGGGCTACAAGGATTCCTAGGCCTACTAAGGCTAGAGAGTGGATTTGAGGGTTGGAGTCTTTTTAGAGGGTTCTAACTTGTTGGAAGAAGTTTTAATTTGGGTTTAAAGATGTTCTAAGGTTTTGGAGGTAGTGGATAGGTCTCTTGTTTCATTCTTCCCTTTTGGATCCCTTGAGTGCACTTGGGAAGCCTTGGTTCATCATCCACCTTTTACATGTGAAAGTCAATAAGAGACCTTATTTGTTATCATTCCACTTGCCTCTGCATCAAATATGCCTATATTTACTCCCTAATCCAATGAGGAGAGAAACAAATTCTAATATATTTTCATTGTGATGGAAGTTAATGATGGAGAACATATTCTTAGTCAAATTTCAAACTTTCAAATTGTGACTGGTCCTAGTTTGATCATAATAAATTCTTCATCCTTAATCTATGGCTATGTTACAAGGCTTAATTTTTTTCATCCTCATGGAGAATTTTCAAGATCTACTGTTCATTTTAACATCCATAATTTTTATGTTATTGGGTGCTAGATGGTTAAACAAATGGAGTAAATAGAGATGGAAACCCAACTCAACAAAGATGGTGACTTGTTCTTTCTTTCAAAAGTAAACATTTGTATAGTTACTTGAAGTGATCACCTAGGTAGTTATCCTATGTGGTTATTCCAAGTGGTTACTTGAGTAGTTATTCTAGGAATGTCTATAAATATAAGCTTATTTACAATGTAAAGGGGAGACTTTTAAAAAGGGGGAGACTGTGGATAAATTCCCAAAATGACTTTTGAGTTTACACTATGTACATAAGGGTTTTTTTATTTTGTATATTTCCAAAGAGATAATGAAGAATGCATTTATTTGTATGTCTCAAATGTACTCATGAGTTTTTATTACCAATTTTTGTATGTTAAGTTTTTAATCCCTTTATGTAAAGGTGAAATTCAATTGTTCTTTTATCTATGTAATTGATGTGATAAATTGCATTCATTTCTTTGTGTCTTGTGTAAATGTTCTAGAATAGAATATATTTTCATACATTGTTAATAATTCTTTTGTCATCATTTTAGTCTACACTAAATACCCCTTTGTAATCATTATCCATTGTGAATCTCAACTAGTATTCATATGTCTACTATTGGGGATTCTATTATCTATTTTCTTTAGTTCTATTTTATCTCCTTTTGTACTTTCAGGTGAAAAGTACACAAAAATACCAAATATCCCTACCATACAAGGGAGTTTCCCCTCTCAAATACAAAGGAAGATTGCAACCTTATTGTAATTTGATTGTAATCTCTCCAACTGTTGGTACGGTTTTCACTACTCACAAAGCAAACAGGGTCAGTTTTGAAGAAGTGCTCGCAGTGAAGAATCGGTTTACCAACAAGAAGCAATCGAGACATCTATTATAGCTAAAACAAAATTCTCAAGTAAGACAAGAAAATATTCACGAGGAAGGAACTAAAATAGAAGGGTCAAATAAGCATGAGAAAATAACCCTGGAAAATAAAATTGTATCTTTGAAACTAATGGGCGATAGAAGCTCATCACTAATGATGTAATAAGCTCATGAAAAAACTTTTGGTGTGTTACAAATGCTAAATAATGTACATATAATAATGTTTTGTTTTGATCAATGCAAAGGACACAATTTTGTAGTGTTGAATTATTTGCTATTTAAAATTATTGCATAAATGTGTTACTGTAATACTATAGAAATGAGATATTAAAATATAATTTTAAAGTAATTTTTTTTATTTATTACACAACTAAAAATTGAGTATGGAACATACATGAAATGATGATGGATAGTCTAGGCTTGAAGATACTTTGAAAACAAAACTAGACCGACTACTTTCCATGATGAAGAGACTCGAGATAGACTCAGAACACTAAAACATCAAGTTTTAGAACAAAAAGGCACTAGGGAGGAAGTGCATGAATCCCCATATAGGGAAGCCTTTAGTAGAAAGAATACTACTACTCATAGTACACACCAAGGGAAATATTCAAATACCCACACCTTTACCCAAATCAACCTGATAAGGGGTAAGCAGGTAACGTGTGATATAACCGATGACACGAAGAAAGTCAAATTCTCAAAGTATGAGGGTTCGGTGTAGGGGGAGATTTCTAAATCCTGATTGATAAAGGAAAGGAAAGGTCCTTTTGTAGTCCACTATATCAGCCATATGTTTTTGGGTCTACATATGGTGACAGCAATATGTGATTAACCTATACTCCTTGCGGGAGGCATCCATTAAGCTACAAACGAGGCGCACATACCCTACCCCCCAGTAGGATTTGAACTTGTGACCTCCCTTTCAAGAATACAAGTTCTCCACCACTAGGCCAACTCAGGCATACAAGAATACAAGCTCTCCTTTGATTGAAATTGAAAAGTATTTTGAGCTTAGAAACTATACAAAGAGTTTCAAGGCAACGTGGGGTGCTTATTAGTTGACCGGTGAGGCAGCCATATAGTGGGAAAACACTAGGGAAGAATTTGGGCTTAAATTTTCCAAAATCACATGGGACCAAATTACAGAGAACTTCCTGAAAAGGTGGTTACCATAACTATTCTTTGACCAGAAGCCTGTGGAATTTTAGAACATTAGACAAGGGGAGCTTAATGTCCATGAATATTTGGAAAATTTTACTAATTTATTGAAGTATGTGTCCCTGTATCAAAAAGATGAATGGTTCAGAGAGCGAGAATTCATTGTGGGTCTAAACAATTGAATGGGTGGAACAGTGGATTTTCTTGGCTCTATCACCATGCACAAAGCATATGAGATGGCATTCATGTAGGAACACAAATTCAAGAGGGACAATGACATCAAGGAAAGGAATAAGAAGAGAGCTAAATGGACTCAGACGTCTAAGCCTTTCAAAAATAAGGGTGAAAATAATTGTTACAATAAGAGAAACGGTAAGGGATACAGAGGTAAAAGAGAGAACTTTAGAGGAGGTAAAAAGGATTATGGTAGTTACACGAATGTGAAGGAAATCCCTAAATATGGTACAAAAAATGAAGCAATGCTAGGGGGCGCTACTCCTATAGAGGTGAACATGCCAACTAATGCCCAACTAGAAACCAAGGTGGGAAGAAACAAAGAACCCCATTGCCACCCCCAACAGATAGTTTTTCAATAGTGTAGACATGTTGCAATGGATAATCAACAGGTAGAATTCCAGATCATGCCAATAGAATAACATGTACACTCTATGAAAACCTTAATGTAGTTTTGATTGACACATAATCCACTAAAAACTTTATTTCTTCTATGTTATTTAGTAAAACTCCTAAAAGAGGTTATTTTAGGGCCAACTCTTGGCCAGTTGAATATGTTAATCAATCGAGAGCTTGGGTAGAGTAGTGTATGTTTGAGGCCAACATTGAGCTTCCTAACTTCAGAATAGAAGCATTTTTGTTTAGAACCTCTAGGATCTTATGAAATCATCCTAGGAATGAATTAGATATGGAAACATAAGGCTAGGGTTGACGGCTTTGAACAAAAATAATAGAATACCATGGTGATTTAGTAAATAGGGTTTTATTGTAAGGTGTACAATAGAAGGCTAGAGTATGAGAAATTTTAGCCATACAATTGAAACAAAGTGGTAGGAAAGGATGTTATATTTTTGTAATCAAGATGGAAGAATTAGCTAAATCTAGGGAAATTATGATGTATGACAACCTAATGATCTTTGAAGCAACCACTCAGGAAGATACAAGATCATGAGAGACTAGGACATTAGAAGAATCTTTTTTGGGATGTATTTCCTGAAGAATTACTTGGATTGCCACCCAAAAGGGTATTTGATTTCTCAATCGAACTGGTCCATTGAGCTAAACCAAAATCTAGGGCTCCCTAGCAAATGACTACCATTGAACTTGTGGAGTTTAAGGCATATTTATAGGAACTATAAAGCAAGGGGTTGATAGGACCCAACATGTCACCTTGGGGTTCGCCTCTAATTTTTGTTAAGAAGGATGGGACACTTTGCTTATGCATTGAATATCAAGTGTAGAGTAAGATAACCCTAAGGAATAAATATCCCTTACCATGAATTAATGATCAATTTGATTAGATGTGTGGGGCTATAGTATTTTATAAGATATATCTCCAATCAGATTACCACCAGTTTCTTCTGAAGGATAAGGATATTCATAAAAAAAACTTTTCGAATGAATTATGGACATTATGAGTTAACATTATTACCATTTGGAATCACTTATGCACCTAAAACATATATGAACCTAATGAATAATGTGTCTTGAGACTTCTTGCACAAGTTTGTCCTAGAATTCCTAGATGACATTTCGATTTACTCTAGGAACGAAGAGGAACATTGCACCCAACACCTTCAAATAGTTTTGTAGTAGTTGTGTAGGCATAAACTATATGAGAAACTATCCAAATGCATATTATTTCATAATGAAGTACAATATTTAGAGAATATCATGTTGGAAAGAGGAATATTGATAGACCCTAAAAAGATAAAAGCCATAATGGAATGGCTAGCCCCAAGGAAGTTTAGGAAGTAAGAAGTTTTATGGGGTTCACAAGATATAACCAAAAAAATATTATGCATTTTCTCAAATAGCTTACCCTATCTCCTCACTTCAAAGAAAAGGGAAGAAATCCATGTGGACAGAGAAGTGCAAGAAATCCTTAAATCTACTCAAGGGAAAAATAACCACCTCCTATGTTCAATGTACCCAATCTATAAGGACATTTTATGGTGATTACATATTCCTCAAGGGAAGGACTTGGAGAAGTATTGGTTCAATTTGGGCAGGTAATTGCCTATGAGTCTAGAAAACTCAAAAAATATGAACAAAACTATGCCCCTCACAATCTAGAACGGGTAGTCATTGTGCACACACTACATATGTGGCGTCATTACCTACTAGGTAAGCCTTTTGAGTTATGATCAGATCATCAAGGAATAAAATACATTTTCACTCAACCTAACCTTAATGTATGCCAAAGAAGGTGGTTGGAACAAATTCCAGACTATGACTTTGATATCAACTACATTAAGAGAAAATAAAATCGGTTCATAGATGCACTAAAATTTAGGAGATATATATCTTGTACAACATATGTGCATATAGATTTTAGAACTTAGGTTCTTTAGTAACTAGGAGGGTATGAGTATTGATTGATGCCATCCAAACTAACCTCCAAGACTTGAGATATGAAGGATTCAAACTCAAATATTATGGCCTTTTGAGATACTAGGGTTGAATGTATATACTAGAATATTCCAAATTGAGTAGATTGGTTTTGAAGGAGGTGCATTCAACACCATACTCAGGTCATTTAGGAGTCACCAAACTCTTAGTTTACATGAAACCCCTTTTATTTTTGGAAGGGTGTGAAAAAGGATGTTGCAAGATTTATGACTAGTTGTTTCGAATGCCAAAGGGGTGAAGGCAAGACACCAACACCCAGTAGAACTATTATAGCCCCATGTAGTTCCAGGATGGAAATAGAAAATAATTAGTATGGACTTTGTCCAAGGATTGTCTATCTCCAAAAACAAGCACAACACAATCTTGTTGGTGGTAGATAGACTCACCAAAGTTGCTCATTTCATTCCTAGAAATCTAATAGATGGAGCACACATCATTTGTTTTAAGTTTGTACAAGATATATCTAGTTACATGAGATAGCTGATTTTTTTTTTTGATAGGGATGCCTTAATGACATCGATTTTTTGGCAAACACTATTCCAAGCCTCGGGGACTCAACTGAATATTAGTTATGCATATCATCCATAAACATATAGCCATACAAAAAGGGTCAACAAGGTTCTAGAAGACCTTTTGAGAATGTATTGCATGGATCACTAGTACAAGTGGCAGGACTATCTATCTTAGTGGAGTTTGCTTACAAAAACGCATATTAGTCATCCATTAAAATGACACCATATGAGGCACTATATGGAAGGAAGTGTAGAACTCATATTAGTTGGGACAAGTTGGAGGATATAATAACCCTCGGTCCTAAAATGTTCTCATAAATGGAGGAACAAGTTAAATTGATCAGGAAAAGGTGAGCTAAAGCTAATGATCAGTAGAATAGCTATGTCAATGCCAAAATAACATCAAGACACTTTGTGATAGGAGAAAATATACTCCTAAGAGTCAAGCCACAAAAAAGTTCTATGAAGTGTGAAAAATGCTCTAAACTTTCACTGAGATATGTTGGAACGTTTGAGGTCCTAGAAGTTATCAATTCGGTTGCATACAAAATTTCTCTATCACCAACTCTCCCCAGTTACATAATGTCTTTCATGTCTCATATCTTAAGAAATATGTGTCACATTTTGAGCATATGATTGATTGGAATTCTTTGCAGGTGCAAGACCCATGGGTGGTCACAGTCAAGCCTATCAGAGTGCTCAAAGTGTGTAAGCTTCACTTACAAAGCAGAGATATCAAGTAGTGTAAGGTCCAATGGGACTCATATGCTGAGGAAAGTAGAACCTAGGAGGATTATGATGAAATCCATTAGAATTTCCCTTGTCTGTGTAATGTTTATAATAGCTTAAGACTATTTTGTAATAATGGTTTAAACATTATTTCCATTTTGTTGTGATACTACTTAAATCATCGAGGATGATAATTCACGAGGGGAGATATGTTACATCCATGTTTTGCTATGTTATTTCACCTTTTTAGATTAAAAATGGTTTACTAATTTGCAATGATGAAGAAGTGGTTCGATTATGATATATTACATTATTGTGGAAATGACGAATTGACATTGGTGAAATGAACAAGATTTGGGACTTATATATGTTTTGATAAGAAAATGTGCACTTTATAATTTACAACATGTTTATTGTGTATGCTCAATGTTCATAAGATGTTGGCTAACTACATTTTTTTTGTGCGAGGTGATGCAGGAGCTCGTTGTCGTCCAAGAAGGGAGGGGGAGTATCATCAGGTAGTAGGTGTAACATCTGAAAAAGTGATCAAACTGTCATCTGAACATCTAGATAAGTGAAACGTCTAGGATTTTTAACTTAATTTTCTAAGATCCCTGAGCAAGTGTCACGTATACATGGCCAAGGACTAGATTTCTATTATATCAACCCTGGAGGGTTAGTTAAACCGTTAGTGATTTTCTCTTTCTTTCCACAAATTTTTTAGATTGGTATAAGCTCATATTTAATTAATTCTGATAAGAAATTGAGTGTTTGACTAAAGTCACATCATTTGAAATTAAGTTGATCTTCTATTTAAATTAATTTGATGATTTGATACATAATTTCATTTGTATGTGAATTAAGATATATTTATATATATGTATGTATATTATACATACATATATGTGTATATATATGTATACATATATATACACATGTATACATATATATCTTAATTCTCTCTCACACACACACACACATATATACATATACATACATATATACATATGTATGTATATGTCTACCCATGTATAATATGTTGAAATAATACATGTGTACATATATGCGTATATATGCATACACATATATAGAAGAATTCACATAATATATATTTATGTATATATTCAATCTTTTAATTTCAAAGTAAAAGCAATATCATTTATTTCACATATTATTATTGGCTAAGATTTGTCGAACTCTGAATTATTATTATTTTTTAAATCGAAAGTGGGTAAACCACTAATATTTTATATTAATAATAAGAGCTGGTTCAAAGACTCAATTACGAAAGAACCAGAAAGAAAACTTCAATATCCTTGTGAAACTCTTAATTATTGATATTGAAACACACATATACACTTTATCGGCCCAAATAATTGGAAGCCGCGACAATAATTTATCACAAAGAAAGAAACATAAAGAAAAAATCCTTATTTACTATTTCTTTCAAAGTAATCTTCTTTTGAACATAAAGTTGGTAGTTAATAATTCTTGTAAGAAATGTATGGAATTACTCTCGTTGGTATCGCCACACATGTCTTCTTGGAAGATATTACTTAGAAGCTAAATAGTAGTCTTTCTCATTCTTTGAAAGTATATGTGTGTTGAAGGATATTCAATAAAAAACGAAATAGTAGCTCACACTACAACTCATTAATAGAGTTTTAACTTGATGGTTACATGCAAGTCTTTTAAGTATAATTTCTTTGCATAGTTCCATAGTTGTTAGTTTACATGCAATCTCACAAAAGAGGAGAGTGAATTTAACTCAATGTTTCACAAAAGCTTATAAATTTATCCTTTTAAAAATAGACAGTGGGTATTGTATTTACTTCAACCAAATGGCATCAGGCCATAGTCCTTAACGAGTGTTAACTGTTGTAACCATGATAATTGACAATGAGAATCATTTAATGGAGACTGTCCATGGCTTAAGACTAGTCTGTGCATCAAGAGCTTGTTTAGAAAATATTAATGCATTCATCTATGTATGCTTTACCAGTACAAACTTGGGGTTGCCAAGGTTATACTAGTTTGATGTTAACAGCTACATACCAGTGTTAAGTGGGAACTTCAATAAAACTTAATCATAACCAGAGAAACATATTCACTTGGCTCAATTAAGCCTAATCTTAATTTAGATTTCAGATGGATAGAAAACATAGATATATGATGTAAACATGACTTCATGAGAGCAGTGATATCTCAGAATGAATGAAGGTAAAATGTGCAAAGCTGGCACAAAAATAAATGAAGAGGAAGTTTACAAATTGAATAAACTAATGACCATCTCGATAAAAAACATCTATAGGATGGTAAATTCTTTATGAGAAATGTATATCCTACCCAGACAATAAATCTGACTACAATTAAAATCTCTATCTATAACATAGATGTTGTGGGTACGTAAGTTAATGATTGTTTCCATAACTGAGTAACACTTAAATCTAGACCATTAGGGTCAAAATAAAGTTATAATTTTGAGTAGGGTGGCGAACAAGGATTGCACATAAGACATGCCTATTTTTACAAGAAACCTTGGCTAAGGTGGCAGTACATTTATTAGCAAGCATTAGTCCGTTCATAAGACCCAGCTAGACCTCTTAGTCTGTAAGGACATACTAGATAGGACTTAACCTAGTGTGTGACCGACTAGAGTAGTATAGGGCCTAAATACCAGAGCTCAAATGGCAGTAGATCCATCAGATGTTACACCCTTGAGCAAGGCAGGGCCATTCTTCAATTGGAGGATGTGAGGGGGAACCATTTGGTTTATGGTTGGGGGTAAAGCACCTTGATGAAGCTCCATGTTTGGCAGATAGTCAAATGTACTTGGAAACACCCTGGCATGTTTCAGAATTATATCAACTTCCTTATCTTTCCTTCACCACTTGTTTTACTTATTGCTATCAGCAGCGATAGAGATATATGTTTCAGTTTATAATCCTTAAAAGTTACTTATTGCAAATATGAAATGCTGCATATTTTAAGTTGAATAGTTCTTGTACTTTTCTTTCATATCTTCTTTTTTTTTTCTTCTACAAGAATTTATTTTACAAGTAATATTGAGATATTTTCTTGCATAGTAAACTAGTATGTTATAATAATGGTGATCTAAACGATATTAAGAGCTTTGATTAGCTTTCAAGTAAAAAGTGCATGGGTAAATGCTCTTGCACCTTTTTATACTTTTTGTATTTGCTTATCTAATATTTTGTATGTGTAACATATGGAAATGGGATCAAAACCTAGAATTCAAACTACGAATAAAACCTCATCCCAAAAATTACATTGGAGAACAACCAATATGCCAAACTACGAACCCTTGGTAGGGTTGTGCACAATGTGTTGATTGTTCTCTTTAGTGTTTTGATTTGATATTGGATGCAGTGTTTGGAAATTGGCAATGCAAGAACTAGGCTAAAAGGTGTGAAATTGACAATGATCAACATAAACTTACAAATGTAGATTTGAGAGCCAACTATGCTAAATAGAACTAGAAAGAGGATCCAGAGAGGAACACACCACTAAAATATGACTTTAGAGTGGTATGACTCATTCGCTAGGCATCATAGTCCTCCAGGGTTCTTAGGTTCAAAATAGAGGTCAAATTAGTCCCAAAAGCCTCCAAACAACCTCTGGTCCAACTTTCATGCAAAATTGCTAGGACTGTGGCACTAGTTGTCAATGTCCTAGAGGATTATTGTGTTCGGTTCCCTAGTCCCAATAAAGAACAATGCCAAATCACTTCTATCTTTGTCCTCTATATGCTCTTATGTCTCAAATATGGACTTGCAACTTGTCTTTGCCCCTATACCTACACATACAAAGATAAAATGGTATTTGTGTTGTATAGGGGCTTGCCTTAGTCAATCCTCGAGTTAGAATCAACCCAATAACAATTATGACATGAAACAAAAATCTCAAATCTAAAGTAAATTTTTGAATTGAAATGATTACTCGTGATTGATAATGCAATTCTCTAAGGGTAAGTCCCCCAAACGTTGATGCAATTACATGATGAATCATCACAAAATCCACTATAAACTCATCATTTAAAGTGTCTTGGTCTAGCTTTTTGCTCCTTGAATCAGATCTACTCTTGAGAAGATCCTTGCTCTTGAGAAGAAACTTATAGATGTGATGTGTGAAATGAATTAGAAGAGGTGTTTTATATAGGGTCCTCAAGATATTTTTGCACTAAGACCAACCTATAATGGTCATATCCCAATTCCAAGCTAGATTTAGGAATCCCAAGGCCTCCACATTATTCGCCCTTAAATTTAGCTCATAAAAAGGTGATAAGTAGGAGATATTTTCCACAACAAGTCAAATCGTGAAATTGCTATCAGGATTCGGTTGTTTAGTTTTTGAGTCAGACTCATTGACTCGTGAAACATGGGTCAATGAGTTTGACTCAAAAACTACATAGGTGGATTGTGATAACAATATCACAATCATAACTTGTTTTTACTTAATCAAAACAATATCACAATCATAAAAAGTTGATCAGACTAATTTGATTAGTGAATTAGTCATCCCTAAATTGGCTCAAATTTTGGGGATGAAAAGAGAATAGGGCCTAGTTATTAGATCGAAAATCCATATTGGTAATGACAAAATCGAAGTGGGGCCTTAACTGCACTGAACTTAGCAATAAGATAGTTTCCATATAAGCTTACAATGATATAGCACAAAGGGCACACTTCTAAGGGCCCAAAGAGGAGTGTGTTGTGATTTCAAATATAATAGAACTCATTCTTAATTTAAATATAAAAATGATCCTAAAAGTGCTTAGATTAAATGGAAAAATAAAATAAGTGCTAGGAGAGTATCAAGTTGGGCTTGTCAAGAAGTACAATTTACAACACTAGGATATGCTTATACGTGTGTTCATAAGCTTTTTATGCATTATTATGCAAGATTGAAAAAACTAGGATCAATTTATTATGTATCAGTGTGCTTGAACAAGTTTTCATGTGTGAACTTTGTTATCAAATGATAATGCATAGATAGATGCTTCTATAAGCCTAAGAGTGCTTTTTGTAGAATTGTGATTATGTCTAGACTATTGCACTTGTATACACTTAGATCCTCATGTATGTTCTCATGTATTCTCTAATGTGCAATATATGCTCTTTTGTGCTCTTGTATACATGTTAGCATAGACGTATTCTTATATTCTCAATGTGTGTTTTATGTGAGATCTGACAGGTGTCGAATATAGAGCAAAGATAAGGCTAAGATTTCAAATAAGAATAAATATCTGCTTTAACTTATCTGTTGATATTCGGCTAAAAAAATGCTTTGTTCAAAGCTTATTTCATCTCTTAGTTGATGCTTTATATTTGAAACATTGTGTTTCACACTCTCTTTCATATCAAGATATCGTTATTTTTTCATCTTAGAATGCCGATATATTATGTTGCACCAAATTTCATTACTCTTACCAATTTCGGATTGTTAGGCATCCTCGTGCAAGGTTGGATATTATTCATGTTAGGAAGATTTTCAAATAAGCATAGTGCTTTGCAATTGTGTGGAAAAGCACTCTGATAATATTCTTTCTTGTGGTATGCTTGATGGAGATAGATGTCGGGATTTTTTGTCAGGATTATCATCATCTATGTAGCTTATGTACTCATTTTATTTGATCTTATGGTCTCTTGCAGAGGAAATAGTTTTCTTATGTTTTGCTTAAACTTGGAGCTTGTGTACTTACGAGATTATGTCAGAAGCTAATATTACATCTCTATTCTTGTTAATTTGATCATTTGGATTTAATCTATGATTGATTATGCTTATCTTGAGTGTTATATTAATTTAATAATATGGAGGTTCTTAAATCTTGTAGTATAGACAATTGTACTTTATTAGTACAACACTAGCAAAGAGGATAGACTTATTACTAAAGAATTTAAAAAAATCTTTCATTTGCAGAAATAGATACTATGTTTCCCAACATATTCTCTTATTTGAAAACAAGGGCTATGACAAGAACAGTTAAAAGAGGATAAATTTGCAGTAAATGGATCAAATATAATGGAATAAAAGTATCTTTGATCACAACCTAGCGAAAAATCAATAAGGATGAGTTTGTGGTAAATGGATTGGATTGAATGGAATTAAAGTATTTTTATCGAACCTAGCACAAAATCAATAGAAGATGAAAATTCAAGACAAACAAATTAAGGTTGAATAGAATAAAAGTATGCTTGATCACAACCTACTACAATAAGAGTTCCAATTTTTGTTCATTTCCATCACAAGCTACATAATGCAAATCTTGTTCCATTTTTTAAACTATGGATCTTATTCATAGTTTTAAAAAAAAAATCTTCACACATTGAAAACAAATCAATCAAAGTTTAACATCTCTAACCTCGCTTTGTTATGGTATAATTGTTGTTTATTGTTTGTTGTACAATAAGAAATGGGGATCTAGGGGGGTCGATCTTATCTCCTATTGCACATTAGGAAGCAGGATGTGTTAGAATATGTGAGGAAGTGTTGGCATTAATTGTCATTGATGTCAATACCTCTTACCGACAGCCTGGGTGTTTCGATTAGTGTTTGGCATGTCTTGTTCACTATCGGCATTGTAACAGGAGTTTTCAATTCTGCATAAGGGAGATTCAAAATGAAGACATCTCAGGTTTCCTGGTCTGTCAGAGATGGATTAGTGCATCGGCCACAAGCACACTCATCCTTGAATCCTATAAGTGGTAACAGCTATTTTGTAAATCCTTCTTTTGGTCTTGGTTGTGGCGTTCAGATGGCTTCTGTAAATGCAACGTGTAGTGTTAGTCCTTAAGTCCAACCTATTTGTGCATCACAATGTAGCGCGTTATGTTCTCTTATGTATGTCCTAAATCTAGGACCGATCCTATGAATAAAATGTAAATGTAATGTGTGTTGCATTGGTGATATCACACGTTTGGTGTGTATCTGACATATGTAAGATAGAATACCGGTATAAATAAAGAACTCTTTTTGTATTGGAGTAACGCATGTGTATATGCATTTTGTTGCTTATGGAAGTATATGCGAAGTGACTACGAATTCATGCGAAGGAGATCCATTTTCATGTAGAGCAGTCTATAGATCTTAGAGGTAGATTCTATTCCTTTATATCTTCCAGCAGTGAGCCCCTATGTATCGGCAGTGAGCCCATGTATATTGGCAGTGAGCCTTCTTGCAGTGAGAGTTTCTGACAGCAAGCCTTTGTATCAAATCACCTTTTGATGTCACCTTAATAGATGTTTTTACATTTCATGAGAAATAGTTTCTCCGTGGTTTTACCCATCTTGGGGTTCCCACGTAAAATCTGGTGCTCTTTGTTTCGGCGTTCATGTTTATATTTTTGTGGATGTTTAATGTGCTAAACTGACAAATCTTAAGTTGTTATTAGAACTGTTTAAGTGTTAACCGACAGAGAGAAAGTTTTGTAAAGTTGTGTGAGAATAACTTATTCACCCCCCTCTTCGTTATTCGGTATGTTCAACAGGATGACCCACTAGGTTTGAATGGGATCAAACACTTAATGGGTATCTCTAATCCTTCACTAATATGAAAGGTTGATTAGGGAAAAGTGATTGTGTATTGCAAGATAGGAAGAAAAAAAAAAGGCAAAACTTACATGTTGCAGAATATACAGTTTGACAAAAAATAGACATGGGCTTCACCATGGAGGAAACTTCGTAGTTAAGTGTGCTTGATCTAGAGTAGTATTGGGATGGGTGACCTCTCAGGAAGTCTCGGTGTTTCACCTCTATGAGCATCACCTAGATGCAATGAGTGCTAAGTGTTCCATTCATTCTCATGAGAGATGGGTTCTTGTGAGCCACTACTCATGAAACATGAGTCAATAAGTTTAACTCAAAAGCTACACGGTTGAATCCTGATAGCAATATCACAAAAAATGGTCAGCTTTGTACAAGTATCAGAAATAGAAACCAGAGAACACCACTGACCTGTAATTACAATTTGATGTTGTTTTGCATAGAAGAGGGCACCTTGGGCATCCTCTTCCCGAGAAGAGGGCGCCTTGGGCATTTTGTTCCCAGTATTTTTTGACAATTCAAATTGCAAGTTGTCTATGAGGTCTTGAACTTCCTAGATCTGATTTGGTGCGAGTGCCACCTGATCCTAGACACAAAAAATAAGGAAATATTGTGTAGAGAGGGGTTTGCCTCTATCAAACCTCAGTTGAGGAATCAACCTTGAAATTGAAATGAAATGTGCTTGAAAGGAAAATTTGTTGATATTAAATAAAAGCTAGATTATCCACAAAAACCCAGAAGGAAATCATGAAAGACATGCCTTGCACTATGGTTGTTGTAGCTTGCAACAATGCTTGATGATAAAGAAGAAGAATGCTTTGAAGACTTGAAGACCTGGATGTTTGAATTGATATGATCTCCTTGAGCTGTGGTTGTTGATTGATGATGAATGAATGAAAAGGGAGGCCTTTATATAGAGATCTCAAAGTAAAATCACTTTTAGGCCGACTTGGAAAAATGATATTTTGGTATGGCATATACCTTTGGGGAGTGTGAAACCATCAAGTCCTGCTCCCAAAATTTTGGGCAAAAATGTTGGGAAGAGGGTGGCTTGGGCGTCCTCTTCCCACCAAAAGAGGATAAAATTTTAATAGGAGCAAAATAATAAGTTCTAATTTCTGAAAAGATGTGCTAGACAAAGTTGTGAGATTGATAGATGTGGAAAATATGCCTCAAACTTTAAAATGAGGTAAAACCCAACTTAAAGTGAGGAGATGAAATAATTTAAAGGGCACACTTATAATAAATGGCCCAGAATTAGATTTGGTGAGAATCAATTAAGAGAGGACTCATAATATTAATTTAAATATTGAGTTAAATTAATAAAGGTTTGATGAGTGCTAGGAGAGTGTGAAATTGAGCTAAGATGTTGAAAATCAATGTGGGAACCCATACATGTTATAATGGGGCTAAATTGAGTGTCTAATTATAGGTGCTTACAATTTAGGACAGTACAATTGTGTTAGGAAAATAGTGTCTCAACCTTGCAATAATAAAAATGAATTGCTGACAAAAAGGCTATTGTTGATATGTGAGCATGGGTGGGCTCCAGTCCCTTGACTTGCTAATGGCTAGGGGCAACCTGCCCCAACAAGGGTTTTTAGGGGCAACACCCCAAAACAAAATTTTATGTATAATTGTATCATTGTGAATCCTAACCATTTATTATTAGGTCAAATATCTAACAATGGATATTTTGTGCATTTCATTTGGCCAAGAAGGCAACCTATTCTATTAGGGCATTGTACTGCGACTAAGTATTGTATTGTATTGTGAGTCTTATAGTTGTTGAGTTGTGTTTGGATTTCCGTTAGTGATACTCCTGAGAGAAGCTTGCTCTCGAAATATATTGTAATCTATTACTCATTTCTAAATAATATATTGGTTGGCTTTTAGAGTGTATGGTATTTCTTTTAAAAAGAATTTTCCTCATGTAAATCACTGTGTTGTAAGTTTCTATAACTGTTGTAAAGATCTAAGAAAAAAATTGCAGATTTTTCACTTAGATATCTAACTTAATTTTAAGGTATATTATTTTCTTATTATTTTAATTGCAAATACATTTCTAAAAACTAATTATCCATAATATTATGGATAAGTTCATTTAAGTTGTTAATGGACAAGTAATATAATTGTTTCTAGTTGTATCACATGCAGATGCTGGGGCAATTAAAATCTATTAATTTAGGCAATGCAACCTGAGATTATGACTTAAGGCTAAGGTTAAAAATTGTCCCTACTTCAAGGTAATTTTTAAAAACATTATTTTTATGTAATGATGGATGGAAATTTTCTCGTAGTATTTGGTTGGACTCCTCAATCAAGATTCTAGTAGGTTCTTTCCATAATGCCCTTTTATATGGCATGTAATTTTTTCCACACTGATTTTCTTAGTATTGTAAATAGAGTACAATTTTAAACACGATAGCATTCAATGTTCCTCATAATAGATGTGGTGACTTTCTTTTATTTAACTTCATTTTGTTCTTTATGAATAAGAATTAATTAGGCCTATTAAGGCATTTTCACTTATATGCCGTGCATTCTTCCTCTTCAATCCCTCTTGGAATGGGTTTTGAATAATGAAAGCTTTGTATCCCCTACATGTAGTCAAATCTAATAAAAACTTTGGTTGATGGTGTGAACTTAACCGCCCCATTATGTAAATTACACACCTATCTCCACTAACATTACACACAGGAATTGATAAGTTATATTTTTTTCCCTTTGGCTGCATTATTTAAAGTGGTCCTCTACATTTCAGTCCACCCAATATTTTTCCCTTTTAATACCATTCTTTTTAATTACATTTTCCTTTAGTACTTTCAGTTTAAAAAGTACGCATCATGGAGAGAGCTTCAATCATTACCCTGTTCATAGTGAAATTACCACACGTTGTTATGGAATTTGTGGCTCTATTAGGTGAGTTGCAATTCTTTTGCAAAAGATAAAGACAAATTCAAATGTAACATGTCTTCTCTGTCCTCGAGAATTTCAATGAGTTATGAATTAATTACCCTATGTTGTTGGATTTGGAGGGACCATTTCTTTGTTCTTTCTGATTTAGGCCTTCGGCTTTTGTCCTTATGCCCGTGATGATGTTGGCTTTCGTTGTGCAGGCTTTTGTTCCATCTAGAAAGGGTTAAATAGAGTTCCTAGGTCACTGGTTTTTATCTTGATATATTAGGATAGTTTTGGCGAGATCTGGGTGCTGATAAACCCTCTCAACATGTATGTATTCATAGTAAATTCAGAATTTGGAAGGGATACTTCCATAATCAATTTATTGTTAATGCTCTATTCTAGTTTTCAGGGGCTTCTCCAAATCCATGTTGATACAGATCCTGGCATAGCTTAGGGCCCCTGAATTCATAGTTACTTCTGACGAAGCGATACATTCTCCAATGGAATAAAAAAAGTCCCACTCATACTGACATATCACCAGGCAATTTATCCATTGGATTGAACACTATCGACCAGGGTTACATGAAGCGCCATGCCTTTCGTAGGTAACAAGTGCTACCTTCGAAAAAAAAATCAGAGGAACTCCATCGAAAAGCCTTTGGGCAGATTTATATAAGCCAGAGGGTTTCCAGTTGTCTTGGACCCAAGCCTTTTTTTGGTCCAGGTAAGGCTCCCATGCAATGACACATCAAGGTGATTTCCTTGAGCAATGAGAGTCAATGATCAATCTTCAATTGTGAGGCTGATTGAGGGGCTTCCATTATCCGGTAGCATCCATTCTCTGTTTTTAGAGGATGGGCTTAGACATGGTTCTCTACACGTAATATTTTTATCAAATCCTCCTCCCTTTCCTTCTGTGACCAAAAGATAATTTGACATCCTCCATGCAACTATCAGACCTCACTTCTATGGGTGAGTTGCAACCATTGGAGGCGGCCAAGGTTATGGCTTCCTCTGTTGGCTTTTTCCTTGCTGCACTCAGTAACTGGTAGGAATTTCTAGATCTATTGAAAATTTGAAATGGATAGGAGAGATTTTAGTTTGAGAGAACTGATGAGCGAGGGTTTGCAGCAGGTGGGGCGTTTGTCACAAAATACCACCAAAAATATTGTCCCATGCTAAATCTAGGATCAAAGTTCAAATTTACAAGCTTGTATATGCAGCATGCTCTATTGTTTTTATCTTGCCAGATCTTTACTGCTGGAACCGCTAATGTGAATATAGAGTAAAAAAGATTCAAACGCCACTCGACAGAGACTTTGAGTAGAATCTTCTTTTTAATAAGTTAGATACTCATCTCCGGGCTAGAAACAAAATTGCCAAAACAATTACGCATGATGACAATGTGGAGCGGATGAGAGACAGGATCTCGTTCCATCTTTTTTCGTTCTTAGAATAAAAGACTCCAGTCAATAGACAATTTAAATTCCATGCAAAATAATCGCAATCACAAGTCAATGGACCAGGGTAAGAAAATATTCACATTTACCAATTATGGAAAATTAAAAAAGCATATATCACAGCACCAATAAAGAAATCTGTAGATACCTTTTATTGTACATGTTAATATCTAATGGGTATCTATCAGATTCTTTATTCTTTCAGCAGAAGCGTAAGTTGTATGCAAACATTCTTGCGCAACTTTATATTTCAATGCTATTATTTATGAATCTTGCACATCACCTTAAGTTATAAGAAACAAGCAAACAAAAAATTACATTGGCTGCTTACTAAAATTTTCAATCCACCCATAACAAGAACAATTAATTAATGATACAATCTTGAGGATTGACATGATCTCCATCTTCAGATGAGTCATCACTATCTGTCATGAAGTCCATGGTGTATCCATCATGATCATTATCATCTTCACCTTCATTATCTGATCTTGAATAACTTCTTTCAAAATCTGCCTCAGACCGTCGCCTTTGTAATCTTAATATGTGCTTGATCAAATCATTTGAGAAAGAGCTGTCTGCATACTGCTCTCTTTTGCGTTTATTGACTCTCATCACCTGCTATCAATGAGAAAGATCAGATGAGTCTAAGATATATATATTCCGCATTAAAATGTATAGAGTTGCAAACCATTTGAAATTATTAAATTCAAGAAAATAGATTTACACAATCTTATAAAATAAAGAAATACTACTAAAACAAACAGATAACTACCTCTTCAGCATCACCAGGAAGTTTTAGCAGACGATCTGCTGTAGGTGCCCATATTTTGATGGATTTCTCAAGTCCACTTGTGGCAAGAACAGTCATATGGGGGTGGGGCTCCAAACAATTAACCACATGTTTGTCACCTCGCATTAGATGCACCAACTGGCCACCTTTCTTCTCCCAAATAAATATATGACCACAGTCAGATCCACTCATCACATACTCAGTATTAGGACCCAAGAAACTTACACCTTTCACAGTCCGGGAATTTCGATGTCCCTCATAAACCTGTGGCGCCTTTGTTTCCTCTGACATTTCAGATGAAGAAGAATTTGGGCAGGGTCCCAAGCCCATATCCTTTTGAAACAAGTAAATGAGCTCATCATTATATGACGCAAGTAACTCACTTTGATTAGAGTAAGCTAGACCAGTTATGTGGACGTGGTCATTCCCAATCAGATGATGGGGTGAGAAGGCATTGACGGGATTGTCTTTATTACTTGATGCATCCCACTGATAATTCCGAATATCATAAAGACGAGCATATTCATCAGAACCACCAGTAGCAAAATAGTTTGGATTACGTGGATCTATTACAATTGCATTAAGCTGAACAATAGGGGCATGGTTTGACCCATTGGCGTGGAAAGCACGGCAAGTAAATAGCTTTGTTGCAGAGCAAGTTCTTAAATCAAACTGCAAAAGCAAGGAAAAGTAATCTAATAAAAAATAGATTGAGTACATTGCATATAGCAAGAACGCATTATCTTCTTTCACATATCAAAACAGACTGGATGCTATTTACCACCAGAAATGGAAGAACTATATGAAATTAAAAACCCAGACTTACGTGTTGGACAACTCCATCTTCACCACAGCTGAAGAAAATGTGAGAACTTCCAGGCTCAATGGCAAGTTTATGAGCACGCCCACGATGCTTTCCAATCTTTCTTGTTTCAACACAGCCATCCTCTTTGACCTGGCTAAACCTTACCTACACATTGAATAAAAGACTGGAATATTAAAAGTTGCTCCGAAATCTTGTCTTATTAAACCTAAAAAGTTCTTGATCAATTTTGTAGGGATTCAGGCCAATTGGTGTTGCTAATTCCAAACACGCATGAATAGCACAACAGTGACACGACAGCCAATAAAGCAAGGCTATCATCCACTGGAAATGTAGGCAGCTCAATAGCTGATCTATTATACCAAGAACCTAATATTAAGATCGTAGAGTTAAGAATGATGTATTCAGTAACCTTATATGTAAAATTAACTAAGTTGCCGATTCGGGTTCGGGGACGGATTCGGGCTCGCGAATCCGGTTCGTGGATTCGTGAAATTTTTTTTTTGCCGTTTGGGTTCGTAGGGATTCGTGAGTGTATATATATATATATA
>MU226466.1:2240942-2278512 GCA_018584345.1 Thuja plicata
ATTAAATTTAAACTTTAGGAAATTGAACTTAATTAACTAATAAAGATTAATTAATTAAGGTTTATTAATTAAATAAAATTAATTATTTAATTAATTTTGGAGAAATGATTAAATGATTAGAGGATCAGATTTAGAAGAAATAGATGATTAACTAATGATTAAGAAAACCATTAATTAATAGAGGAAAATTAGTAATTAAATGCAAGGTCGCAAGTCTGTCCATTTTAGGGTGTCTACAAACACCTCTACAATCCAACATGTAACGATTCACCATCACTACTCCACCTAAGAGCAGTCATAGCATCAATCCAAGAGACAAATGGTGAGCAATTGTTTTCCCCTAGAAAGACGCATTCTTCTTATGCATCTAGTTTGAAAAAGGAGGGGCAATAACCCCCAATTTTTGCCTAATATACTCAAAAGTATCCTTAGCTAGAGCTTTAGTAAAAATGTTTGCGATCTAATCCTTGGTAGGCACATATTTCAATTTTACTTCCTTGTCAACAACTTTCTCCCTCAAGAAGTGATACTACTAGTGTTATCACTAGTGTTAATATCACTAGTGTTAATACCGCTAGTGTTATGCATTGTCGGGTTCTTAGAGATGTTAATACCACTAGTGTTATCACATATTATCGGAATTGCCTCATCATAGAATATGTCCACATCCTTAAGAGTTTGCTTCATCCAAATGATTTGAGTATAGCAAGATGTTGCTATAATGTATTTTGCTTCAGCTGTGGATAGAGAGACTAAATCTTGTTTTTTGCTCATCTAGGAGATTGACCTATCTCCAAAGAAGAATGCTCCACCACTAAAACTTCTATCATCTACACATCCTACCCAATCAACATCTGTAAACGATTTTAATGAAAAATCACCATCCTTTATGTACCAAAGTCCAAAGTTCGAAGTGCCTTTCAAATATATAATATTCTTTTTATTGTTACCTCATGAGATTGCCTTAGACTTGAATTATACAAACTCTGCATTTTTCCTCTCACACTTACATTTTCTCATTCATTCCATCAAGATATATAGTGATTTGCCCATCAAAAACATCAATAAGGTCAGCCACAGAAAAATGGGCATTATTAAAACAAGGTCAACCACCTAAAATAAAAACACTCAATGCAGTCCACTCCAGAATATAGAGAGGACCCAAATATGTCCCAAAAGATCTTCTCCAAGCAATGTAATTAATCCATGAGCACCGCAACCAATTCCAAAGTTAGACCCAAAGGTAACGTGTGAAAAAAGCATTAAAAACAGGTTACCGATCAACCCAAAAACATTCTCCAATGCATGAGGTGTCCTCTGAAACATAGCATGCCATAGCAAAAGCATTTTAAGCCTCTTATCACTCCCCCTAACTAATATCCAGACACATACAACATAAATCAAGTCATGGCAAATAGTCGAGTCGGCCAAAGACCAACACAGACAGCAGAATATCACATGTGATAGCAAATCTACACCTGTAGAGATAACCAAAAAAATATGTCTTAACTAAAACACCACACAAACCATCTGACAAAGACATCCTGACAACATACCCGGAAAATCCTCTACAAAGCAATGCAAAGCATTCTCCAAGCATGTTCAAACCATCCTGACAGCCAACCTTAGTATCAACCAAACACCACAATCAATCTCTGTTAAATAATCAGTTTGGGAACATGTACACATGATAGTGCAATATTTACAATAATCAATCAAAGTTCAAAGCCAGAATCCTCCTTTCCAAGTCATTCTGTAATAAGATCTTCTAATACTCTTTCCTACACATTCCAGCCTTCCAGAAACAAATCTTCTTCCTCAATCAATATCATAGGCTTAGTAACATTCTTAATTCCTTCTTTCAAATCTTCTTCATCAATCAATGTCATAAGCCTCAATTACTTCCTTATTCCTCTTTTCAAATCTTCTTCATTAATCATAATCTCAATTGGTAAATCTTCTACGGTCAAACAATAATGCCAAACCAAAGATGGTTGACATCAATGACAACACAAACCATAATGCTAACAGGTAGTTATAGCATCAAGTAGATGTTGTACATCAACATAGCCTTAATGAATATTTAAATAGCAAATGTATTCCAGGATGCGTACACAAAATTAAATTACACAAATTACAATCATGTATATGATGAAATAATAGAAAATGTTGGATAAGAAGCACCTAAATATAATGGACATAATAATAAGAATACATAATCATATCATGTAAAGATCCAAACTGGTTATAGCCCAAATTTTTTCCCTTTAACCAGGTCTAATTTCGCAGAGTGAGCTCTTTTGAATGTTTAATGAGTCTAATGTATGACTTGTTTCTAATTCACTTTCCCAAGATGCATATATGATATGAAGAATGTGTGAATAAACTAATATATGTTTAGTCCAAATAACAAGAAACTAATGTAGTAATAACTTCAGCAGTACCAAGAATTTCATATGACATACAACTCATTAAAAGCTCAACGCCTTATATGCTCAGTAGCATTACACATTCATAACACCAAGTTGTCAAACTGCACATTACACTAGTCTATTAAGGAAGAGCTAATTCAATTTATGCACCTATTGAAGGAGCACCAATGAATGAAGATGGTTGTAGCTTATACGGTGGTCTGGACTGCATTGGAAGGGCGTCGTAGGTGAACCAGACGCCCAGAAAATGTCATGACCCGAATTCTGCTGGAATGGTATCCCAGAACTGCCACGTCCACTTATTTGGCACACTGCCCAGACTGGAGTTAAGCACGCGCTGCCAAGGTGCTCGATCTGATTGAGCTCACTAGTGATTGCAATATACGGTAGCGAGTTTTGTCCAAGCGTGACTCTCCTAACATCTGCTCACGGGACTGTATCCGTTCAGAAGGTGTTGAGCTATCTTAACGCCACTGTTAGAAGCCTTTCTGTTACCTCACGCCGCCATATACGACGGTGATTGTATTTTCACGCCACACTTAAAATTCTGCTCCCACCTCTGAGATATTAATAGCGGCTCCTCTGGAGAGTCTGAACAACCACGGGTTGGGTATCAGAACATAGGACCTGGCTTGCTTCATGTTGTAGATTGAATGCAGAGAGCCCGCGGGCACTATGTCTATGGCGGGCAGTTTGTTAATCCAATGTTCCTGCGTCTAACACAGGCGTTCCAACCATAAGGAGTTGACTGTACTCTTTAGCCGACTGTAGTTTTAAACTGAATACTTCCCTTCTATCTGGGTTTCAAAACAAGTAACAATCCAATGGCAGTAGCTGTGATATTCTTGGTATCAAATTATAATACTTACTTGCTTGACAAATCTGGAAACTTGATGCAAAGCAATATACTTAAATCTTTGCAAACCAATTAATTTTGAAAATGAAATCTGAGTGATTTCACCATAAATGAGGAACATTGGGGTTACGTCCAATTTCCATAAAACTCTTAAGGGGCTACATCCTCAAAAAAGTCAGTCACATTTAAGCAACCTGATATAAAATCTTTAATTTTATAAATTCTCATTGTGCTTTTCCCAAGGAAGATCTCCTTCCTTTATAACCTCAAAATGAGAGCAATTACATCAACTAGACAATGTGGGATAAAAAGGCACTTTCGTCATTTAGTCACTTAAGTCACTTTATAAAATAAAGTAACTTAAAGTTATAATATTAAAGTGACTTTATAATATAGCTTTATGAAATAAAGTATCCCAACTATAGAGTCTAAACTCAGATATTAAATAAATGCCCAAGTAACCCTGTGACTAACTGGCATCCTCTGAAAAGCGGCCATTAGACTATCCGGATGGCTAGATAAGCTAATCAGGCATAAAATGCATTACTGTAGAAAAGGGGACATTACAGTCCTCCCTTCCCGGGATTGCTTGCCCTCAAGCAATCTCAAAGCTGGGTGATGCAGGATAGACTCACCCTCCCAAGTGGCATCCTCATACGGCAAGTCCTTCCACCGGATCAAATACCCTCGAACAACCCTATTCCGCAGATTCCTTTCCCTGACCTCAATAACCTCTGCTGGAACCAAAGCCAATTTACCCTCCTCATCCAATGGAGGTAAACTACCTGAAGCTACTACTTGTTGTTTGATTGCCTTTTTGAGGCAAGAAACGTGGAAGACATTATGAATCCTGCTATCTGTCGGAAAATCCAACTCGTAGGCCACCTCGCCAACCCTCCTCGAGATGCGATATGGACCATAAAATCTAGGCCTGAGCTTCTTTGATCCACTCTTCTTCAGTGAACTCTGTCGGTAAGGCTATAGGCGGAGATAAACCATGTCCCCTGTCTCAAAATTCCGCTCTACCCTGTGTCGATCAGCATACATCTTCTGCTGATTTTGTGCCCTCTGAATATTCTCCCTTAGAGAGCAGAGAATGTCCTGGTGATCCTGTAACCAGTCACTAAATATTGGAGCCCTGCTGTCCTGTAAAGCCAAATCTATGAGAGATAGTGGCTCGCTGCCATAGAGTGCCCTGAAAGGCGACATGCCTATGGTCATAACATAAGTGGAGTTATAACAAAACTCCCCCAAGTATAGCCAACGGACCCAAGCTCTCTGTTGCCCCGATACATAGTTTCTGAGATAGCCTTCCACCCATTTATTCACTATCTCTGTCTGCCCATCTATCTGTGGGTGGTAACTGGTACTGGGAGTCAACTTCGTGCCTGCCAACCTGAAAAGTTCCTGCCAGAAGGTGCTAAGGAACTTGTTGTCCCTGTCGCTCACAATGGTCTTAGGGAGACCATGCAATCTAAAAACCTCACGAAAGAATAATTCTGCTACCTGTGAAGTTGTCCAGTCTACTGCAATGGCAAAGAAATGAGCGAACTTGGTGAGTCTGTCAACCACCAAAAAAATACTATCCTTACCCTACACTTTCGACAACCCAGTGATGAAGTCCATAGAAATACCCTCACATTTATGAGCCGGAATAGGAAGGGGCTGTACTAAACCCGCTAGACGAGTGTGCTCTGACTTGTTCTGCTGACAAGTCTGGCACTCCCTAACATATTGGAGGACATCGTCCTTGAGGCCCTTCCATGAGAACCTCTCCCGGATATACATGTAAGTCTTAAAGAACCCCAGATGCCCTACTGTAGGAGTGTCATGCACAGCCCTCAAAATCATAGCCTTCAGCTTCGAACCAGGTACTAAGTAGATCCTGTCCTTGTAGAGAATGATGTCATCAATTACCTTGTACCAGTTATCTGGAAGTTGTCCGTCCAAAATCTGACATGCTTGAGTATCCTTAGAGTACTCAACCAACAAGAGAGATTTCCAATCTGTGGAAATCTCGGATAGTACATAGCAAGTTATTACCTCTGAAGGTCTCCTAGAGAGTGCATCAACTACAATATTATTCTTGCCTTTGACATACTCGATATCAAAGTCATATGACAGTATCTTGCTGACCCACTTCTGTTGTCTCTCATTGAGCTCTTTTTGTTCCAGGAAATAACGCAAGCTGTTGTGATCCGTTTTGACAGTAAACTTGTCACCCACCAGATATTGTCTGAATTTCGCTAATGCATGCATGATGGCGAGTATCTCTTTGTCGTACGTAGAGTACAACCTCTCATTTTCCTTGAGTTTCCTGCTCTCATAAGCTATAGGGTGCCTGTCCTGCATCAATACTGCACCTATCCCAGTTACCTGAAACGTCACACTCAAGAATAAAGGGACGAGAGAAATCCGGTAATGCTAGAACCGGGCATGTACTCATGATAGTCTTGAACCTGTCGAAGACTATCTCAATATCACCTGTCCACCTGAAGGCCCCTTTCCGAGTGAGATCGATGAGGGGTGCAGCTGCCTGAGAGCCCTTTACGAACCTCCTGTAGTAAGAACACAAACCAAGGAATCCTCTCAACTCTGAAACATTCCGCAGTGGCGGCCAATCCAAGATTGCCTGTATTTTCTCCTGATGGACCTTGACTCCATCTACCCCTATCACATGTCCCAGGTAGAGGATCTCGGTCAATCCAAACTCACACTTGGACTCTTTAGCAAACAGAGACTGATTCTCCATGATGCTCAGAATCTCATCCAAGTGTCTCAAATGCTCCTCCCATGTCTTGCTGAAGACCAATATGTCATCAAAGAATACTAATACACTCTTGCGCAGCTGTTTTTTGAAGATGTGATTCATGCAAGATTGGAACGTAGCCGGAGCGTTAGTGAGCCCAAATGGCATCACTAGAAACTCGTAGTGTCTGTAATGGCAGCGGAACGCTGTCTTATGCACATCCTCCTCTCGGACACGAATGTGGTGGTACCCTGATCGAAGATCTATCTTCGAGAAATAAACTGCCCCATGTAACTCATCTAGCAGCTCATCAATTCGGGGAATAGGATACCTGTTCTTGATGGTTCTCTTATTCAGAGCACGGTAATCAATACACATGCGGAGTGTACCATCTTTCTTCTTCACCAATACCACTGAAGAAGCAAAGGGACTAGATCTAGGTCTGATGTGTCCCATGTCCAAGAGTTCCTTTATCGTCTTCTCTATCTCTTCCTTGTAGTGCCTAGGATGACGATAAGCAGTAATTACGGGCTTAGCGCCCTCCTCCATCTCAATGATATGCTCAAACCCTCTATCTGGAGGTATGCCTGGTGGTATATCCTCAAAGACCCGCTTGTGCTTATCAAGCACCTACTGAATATCAAGGTGAACCTGCTGCCCTGAATCCAGTGTGGGTTTCGTGGATACAAAGCACTGGGCTGCCCACTCCATGTCACTGTGTCTCATGATGGCCTCCATCCTATGAGTAGACACTAATCTAGGCCCACCATCTGGCATGGCCTTAAGAACCACTTGCTGACCACCCTGTATAAACTCTAACTGTTTCAACGTGTGATTGATGGTGTACTTGCCTAGGGTCTGCAACCACTGCATACCCAATATCGCATCAAGACTATCCAAGTCAATAACATAAAAATCTGCCTCTAGCAGGTAATCACCAAAGTGTATTGGAAGACCCAAGATCTTCCCTGTGCAACTCAAGAGGTCCCCTCCTGCCACCTTGACCTCAAATTTTGGGATATCATCCACCTGTAGTCGTCTCCTGGAGACCATACCTGTGCTGATGAAATTGTGCGTAGCACCTGTATCTAAGAGGCAAACAATCCTCTGTCCTCTAACTACTCCTTTCAAACAAAAGGGGTGACATGTAGGAATCCCAGAGAGGGATGCTAAAGTAACTAGGGGCTGCTCGTGGGGTGCTTTCTTTTTCTTTCCCTCCGATGTTGGCTCAACCTGAGCCTCCTCTTCGTTGTCCTCCTCATCACTGCCCTCACCCTGCTCAAACTCATCCTTAGAAGCTACCTCAATGTAATGAAGCTTGCCTTTTCCAAGGCACCTGTGATCTGGAGTCCAAGGCTCCCTGCAAGTGAAACACAGCTTCCGCCTCAATTCATTTCTTGTCTCAAAATCCAGCCTGGGAGGTGCACTCTTATTCTGAATTTTCCCCTTCTCAAATGAAGAAGACCCCTTGAAGGGTTTCTTAGGTGGCTATAAAATGGAGGATGGTGAATCCTCTTCTCTGTCATGTCTGGGACCATGATGGAGATCTTCTGAAACTCATCGATGTAATGCTCCAAAGATCCGCTCTACTTAAGCTGAGCTAGCTCCCTGTAATAGACCTCTATGTCCTTCCTGTCAAAACGAGCGATCAACCTCATGCTGAAGATCTCATAGGAGGCAATCAGTCCATGATCCTGGGTAACAAGGCCATGATGCCACTAATCATACGCGGTCCCCTCTAGATGCATAGTGGCAAATTTAATTGCCTCAGTCTCTGACATAGGTTTGAGGGTCAAGAATGTATTGAGCTTGTGGATCCAAGCCCTAGCAAATGTTTTGTTGCTGCCATCGAACGTAGGAAGAGTCAATTTGTTCATGGCATGTTTCAAATCCTGGTTCGGACCCCTGGGTCTCCTCTCCGGCTGGGCCCTGCCAAATTCTCTCTTTTGGGCCATATACTGAACAAAGGTCAAATCAGCTTTGACATGGACAGGTAACATGTCCCACTCGTCGTGCATCGTCACAACATTCTCTGGAAGAATGCATGTTGGACATAGTTGTACCACCTCCTCCTCTGCAATATTCTCTGTGAATGTAGGCATGAAGGGTCTGTCTGTGGTATATGTGGGAACTCTAGCAGCTCTAGGAGATCCTACTCTACTACTACCACCACTGTGCTGGCTAGGACGCCTCTTGGCTGTAACTGACAACCGCTCGATAACCCCTGTAAGCCGCTGTAACACACCAGCAATATTGTCTTGCCCAACACGTATCTGCCTCACTGTCTCCCTGGCTTCTCTATCTACCTCATCAGCCATGTTCCCACCTAGAATAGACTGCTCTAAAACAAACTCCTCGCTATATGGATGACTGGACTCAATGTCCACCTGTACTGAAGAATCTGTCTGTTCCTGTTCCTCCCTGTTATGACCAAATCCGGGTATTTTGTGCCTGCTATGCATAACTGGCTAGAATGGCTACTGCTGTCATAACTTGAAACTGAAATGATGACCCCACTAGGATGGCAAGATCAGTAGCTCTGATACCACTATAAAGATCCAAACTGGTTATAGCCCAAATTTTTTCTCATTAACCAGGTCTGATTTCGGAGAGTGAGCTCTTTTCAATGTTTAATGAGTCTAATGTATGACTTGTTTCTAATTCACTTTCCCAAGATGCATATATGATATGAAGAATGTGTGACTGTGAATAGACTAATATATGTTTAGTCCAACTATCAAGAAACTAATGTAGTAATAACTTCAGCAGTAACAGGAATTTCATATGACATACAACTCATTAAAAGCTCAACGCCTTATATGCTCAGTAGCATTACACATTCATAACACCAAGCTGTCAAACTGCACATTACACTAGTCTATTAAGGAAGAGCTAATTCGATTTATGCACCTGTTGAAGGAGCGCCAATGAATGAAGATGGTTGTAGCTTATACGGTGGTCTGGACTGCATTGGAAGGACGTCGTAGGTGAATCAAACGCCCAGAAAATGTCATGACCCGAGTTCTGCTGGAATGGTATCCCAGAACTGCCACGTCCACTTATTTGGCACACTGCCCAGACGGGAGTTAAGCACGCGCTGCCAAGTTGCTCGATCTGATTGAGCTCACTAGTGATTGCAATATACGGTAGCGAGTTTTGTCCAAGCGTGACTCTCCTAACATCTGCTCACGGGACTGTATCCATTCAGAAGGTGTTGAGCTATCTTAACGCCACTGTTAGAAGCCTTTCTGTTACCTCACGCCACCATATACGACGGTGATTGTATTTTCACGCCACACTTAAAATTCTGCTCCCACCTCTGAGATATTAATAGCGGCTCCTCTGGAGAGTTTGAACAACCACGGGCTGGGTATCAGCACACAGGACCTGGCTTGCTTCATGTGGTAGATTGAATGCAGAGAGCCCGCGGGCACTATGTCTATCGCGGGCAGTTTGTTAATCCAATGTTCCTTCGTCTAACACAGGCGTTCCAATCGTAAGGAGTTGACTGTACTCTTTAGCCGACTGTAGTTTTAAATTGAATACTTCCTTCTATCTAGGTTTCGAAACAAGTAACAATCCAATGGCAGTAGCTATGATATTCTTGGTATCAAATTATAATACTTACTTGCTTGACAAATCTGGAAACTTGATGCAAAGCAATATATTGAAATCTGTGCCAACCAATTAATTTCGAAAATGAAATCTAAGTGATTTCACCATAAATGAGGAACATTGGGGTTACGTCCAATTTCCATAAAACTCTTAAGGGGCTACATCCTCAAGAAGTCAGTCACATTTAAGCAACCTGATATAAAATCTTTAATTTTATAAATTCTCATTGTGTTTTTCCCAAGGAAGATCTCCTTCCTTTATAACCTCAAAATGAGAGCCATTACATCAACTAGACAATGTGGGATAAAAAGACACTTTCGTCTTTTAGTCACTTAAGTCACTTTATAAAATAAAGTAACTTAAAGTTATAATATTAAAGTGACTTTATAATAATAAAGTATCCCAACTATAGAGTCTGAACTCAGATATTAAATAAATGCCCAAGTAACCCTGTGACTGACTGGCATCCTCTGAAAAGCGGCCATTAGACCATCCGAATGGCTAGATAGGCTAATCAGGCATAAAATGCATTACTATAGAAAAGGGGACATTACATATCATGAAAAATATAATGGACATTAAATAAGAATACTTATCATAATTACAATAAGTGAAGAAAACACAAGGTGTGGTATATTAATTTTAAGAGACAAGATAAACTCCTAATCTAAGGGGTTGGAAAATGTAATTTGCTCAAAAGAAAATTAGAGTGGCTGGTTGAGAATTACTTCTAGTGACCAAGAGTAAACTAAAACTTCTTACAATTTTCTCCAAGCCATTCGATAGCTATGACTAAAAATTCCTTCAAATACAATCCATTACGTAGCATGGAATACATACACAGTATTTTGTTGTGGCCCAAACCACAATCACCCAATTATTTGATACTACCAATGTGGATATATGCAAAAACCAATATAAGGGTTCAACCATTCTCGCAGCAACCCCATCCATTGGCCTATGCCACCTTAATGACAATAATCTGATTGTAATAACAAGTACAAATATAAACCATTCAGAGCTTTACAAAGGTGCTTGCAACTCTGAGTGTACATCAACTCAACTTCTTTATCTCACAACTTCACTTGAATAAAATGTGTATGTGCATGTATATGTTTAATCCTTCCATGATATATTAGATTATTCTGGAAAACTCAATAACACCAAAAACAGAAGACCAATTGTGTGGACCTTGAGTCATTGCAATAGCTAGACATCAAGTATCCCTCTAATCAAATTAATTTGCACGTTTTTCTGATTACTGATCTATATTTTGCTTATGGTGAGGCAAGATCAACAGACAGATGCTTTTTACTGGCTCAAGAAATTGCACCTTCCCACAAGGTTAAAAAATAAACCTGTAATCATTGAATATATACATTCTGCAAATCTGAATTAATACCCTCCAACCTAACATCTGAAAGGGAAGAGGCATTCTCTTAGCTCCTTGACTGAAAACAACAAGTACATGAGAAGAAAAGAGAAGAAAAAGACTGTGCTCATGATTCCAGAGTTGTCAAATGAACAAGAGGTAAGGAGCATGTTGAATATCTAGTTAAATGGTACAATGGGAGTACAAAGGATTTGACTTGGTTGAATCCAACTATAGTCAGTCACTATGGCCACACTCTGAGCTCATATTTTTAATTACTCAAGGAGTTTGATGTAGGAGCATTCTTGGGAGAAACAGCAACCTTAAATGACACAAAAAATCATGTCTTGTGCACAGGCAATAGTATATTTTGAAAACAAACAATGGGGGACAAATGTTGTTTTGTAACAGTGATCGTTGTTGTAGGTGTTCATTCTCTAAGAGCCTTCTAGTTGTTGCGGAAAGTCACCTACAACAGTTCTACAGTTCCAATGAAAAGACATTTGCAGCAGTAAGACAACTGCTATGAAAAGACATCTGCAGCAATTATACAGCTGCTACATAAAGACATTTGCAGCAGTTGTACAGTTGTTACATTAAAAATATCTGCACAAAATGTATGTCTATTACAAATAGATGTATGTGGCAATTACACAACTGATATAGAAAGACATTTGCATCAGTTAATATGTTTCTGCAGAAAACCGGTCACAATAGTTTTGTGATGATCTGAATGAGGAACACCTCAAAGGAAAATAACAGAGTTTTATTTCTTTCCTTCAACTTGGTTGAGCAGGACTCAAACCCTTCAAAAAGAGGTGTATCATGGATATGTTGGTGACAAGTTAACGATGATATAGAAAAGAATAAAAACAAAACAGTGAAAACCTAAAGTTTTGCAGTAGTTCACTCCAGAAATTAAAAATAAAGACAAGTGGTCAATGGGATACAAGGGTTGAAGAGTCCCATATCCAACACTTAACATCCCATCCATGGATGGCATACTCGCAGAGTACTCGGCGAGTTGCAAAAACTCGCCGAGTTTTTTGCTCTGTGAATATTTACAACTTCTACACGCAGGCAAAACTTGCCGAGTTTATGCCAAGAACTTGCCTAGTTTTTAACAAAAACACAGCAAGTCCGAGTTAAAAACTCGTCTGACGTCAACTGTCAGCGTTTAAAGCAAAAAACGGCCATAGTCTTGTTTTATTTGTCATTTATGCTTCTATTTTGCTGAGAGAGGGAAAAATAGTCTTCCAAACCCTTGCTAACTGATTTCAATCGATTTAAAGTGGATTTGAGGCAGATTTGAAGCGGATTTGAGGTGGTTTTTGAAGAAAAATCAGATTTCCAGGTAGGTTTTCTGATTTTCTTTCTATGTTTTTTTAAAACATTTTATTTATATTTTGTTGCATCTAGATGAATAGAAAATCATTCCTAAGTAGTTAAAAATGATTTTTGAGTCATTGGAACAAGATTTAACACTATTGTTTGATAAGTTTTGTTGAATCTTTCACTATTTTTTTGAAGAATCTCCAGTTTTTAAAAAAAAATCAAACCCTCAGTTTTTTTGTTTTTTTTAACTTTGAATGATGTTTAAAATTATTGAAACTAATTTAGATAGTTTGCTTAATTGTTTAACTAAAATATTAATTTTGTCTTTTCACTTTGTATGTGTAGGTTAACAGTTGACCATTAATTCAGCATGGCAACTTCAGGGAATGATTGGCCACTAGAACCATGCTCATATGGATATATAGGCACATGTCCTAAAGGTGCTAGAGATATGACTTGGAGGTATGCCTATGAAGGACCGGACCCTGGGGCAGTGATTTGCATTAAATGTGAGAAAGTAATTCATGGAGGCATAAACTGCCTTAAATACCACCTTGCGGGCATTGACAAGCATGATTCTAGGAAATGTGATAAAACCACAGAAGAGAAAAAGAGATGGTAATGCCATACTTCCAACTGGGGAAGGGAAAAAATTGCAAAGGGAGAGGGCAAAATTAGCTATGAGAGCAGCCATACTTGAATCTCTAGGTGCTTCAATTGGCATTGAAGAAGAAGCAGCACTTGAGAGCATAGTGGGCTCTTGTCATGGCCCACGTATCCGCAAATTTAGCACCCCCTCGGCCACCACTTTTGCTTCCTCTAGTAGTGCCTGTTGCTGCATCACCATCAAGGACACAACCTATAGGTAGTTATTTTATGCCCAGGAACACACCTAGAGCACAACCATCATTAGAGGCCACTGAATGGAATAGGGAGGCACATGAGAAAACAGACATTGCATGTGTTGATCTTTGGTACTTCAACAACATCCCATTGAATGTGGCAGAGAGTCCTCATTGGCTAAAATTGGTCACCGCAATGACAGTTTCAGGAAAAGGGTACAAGGCCCCTTCTCGCAAGGATTTGGGTGGGAGGTTAGTAAATAGTCCACTTGATTTCATTTTTAAATTTTAATTGTTTTTCTTGTTTATTAAATCAAAATTGTGTACTAAGACCTAATTTCACTTTGTTCTTGTAGGTTGCTCACAAATGCAATTGATAGGGCAAAAGAAGTGGTGGAGGACCAAAGAAAAGAATGGAGAAAATATGTCTGCACCATTCTTTCTGATGGGTGTACAGATGACGAAAACCGCACCATTATTAATTTTTTGGTTGCTTGCAAGGACAATGTGATGTTCTTGAAATCGGTTGATGCCTCCAATAAGGTGAAAAATGCAGAAACATTGGCTGGAATGTTGGAGCACATTGTCATGGAGGTGGGAATAGAGAATGTGATGCAAATCATCACAGATAATGCAGCAACATATGTGTCAGCAGGTAAAATCCTTCAAGAAAGGCACCCCACACTTTCTTGGACACCTTGTGCAATGCATGTCCTTGACCTTCTTTTGGAGAACATAGGAAAACTTGATTGGGTGACTCCAGTTGTGGAAGATGTAAGGAGGATCACAAAATATATTTACAATCACCTTTAGGTTCTACATTCGATGAGAGAGCACACTCAAGGGAGAGATTTGGTGAGATCCAGTGTCACAAGGTTTGCAACGATTTTCTCGACATTGCAAAACATTCTTGGTGCATTGACTTCTTTGAAACAAATGTTTGTGAGTAAAGCATGGTTAGACTCACCTTATTCAAAGAAGGTTGAAGGAGAGGCTTTCACGTGCATAGTCTTCGACAACCATTTTGCACAAAAGGTTGCAGAGATTGTGAAGGTAACTTCAAAACTTGCATTTTTAATTATTCTTGATTCAAGTTTCTCATTATTAATTTGTAACTTTATTAATTAATTTTTTTGTAATTTATATTTTTCAATTGTAGGTGTTTGAGCCCTTGGTTAGAGTTTTGTGCTTGGTAGATGGGGATCAAACCCCAATGGGGTATATTTTATAAGGCCATGGATAGGACCAAGGAGTCTATAAAAAATTACTACAAGGGGGCTAAACTCAAATCTGATCTCATCTCGGAAATTATTGATAAGAGGTGGAACAATCAGCTCCATCAACCCATTCATGCAGCAAGCTACTTCCTCAACCCCATTTTAAGTTTGGGGATTCTTACTCAGATCCTAATGGAGAGGTCATGGAGAGCCTCACTACATGCATTCAGAGGATGATACCTGAGGTTGAGTTGAGAGACCTTGTTGTGGCCGAACTGCAAAACTATGAGGAAGCAAGGGATAATCTATTCTCTTCGGAGCTGGCAAAGAGAGGAAGAACTACTTAGAACCCGGGTATAACATTTTCCATTTGGATTTTGGGGTCTAAAGTAATTGATAAATTGATAAAATATGTTTTCCCTTTTCTCTTTGCTTTCTAACTTTTCAATATTTTATTTTGCAGATGCTTGGTGGCAAAGTTGGGGTGGAAATACCCCAAATCTCAAAAAAATTGCCGTCAAAATCTTACGTCAACCTTGTTGTTCATCCCATTGTGAGCGCAATTGGAGCTTGTTTGAGGCCATCCACACGAAGAAGAGGAACAAGTTAGCTCAAAAACGCCTCAATGACCTTGTCTTTGTGCTATATAATCTTCAGTTGTGCATAAGGAAGGCACGGGAAGCAGCAATTGGTCCAATTGATTTGGATGATATCGATCCTTACAGTAATTGGACATCACAAGAGCAGCCTCCATTGTTTACAGAGGATGATGTCACTGATTTGGAGAGGCAGGGTATGGAGGAGGGGGGTGGATTTGGTTTCACACTGAATGACATTGAGGAGGATGATTCAGATGAGGAGTCAGTGCCGCCAAGAGGAGCTACATCCAGGATGGAGGACGAGCCACACACTGAGTCAGACATACCGAGTGAGGAGACATTGTCACGTCTAGTGTAAGCTTCTAGGACTAGACCCTCTAGTTCTACCTCTCCCTTAGTTTTTACTAGAGCTGGGAAGAGGAAAATGTAATTGCAATGACGTATTTACTTTTAGTTTTACAGAAACTATTCGCTATTTTGCTTCCAGCCATCAGCATTCCTCATGAGAATGTGATTTTGTACCCACTTTGCATTTACATATATCTAGACTCAGCTTGTTTCTTCTGTGTTCTCATTGGATGCATCTTCTCATTGAATTTTGCATAAAAATGCATTTCTAACTAGATTTAAGCAATTTTTTAAGTTCCCGAGTTTTTCGCTGAGTTCGCCGAAAACTAGCCGAGTTTTTCCCAAATATTTTTTTAGGCCTTGGCGAGTTTTTGGCTTTGGCAAGTTTTCTAACTATGATCCCATCATTTGATTGGCTTTCAGAATCAGTTTACCGGGGAGTTTTTTAAGTTTTTTTGATAAAAGAAAAAGGAAATCAGTCTAAAGCATGGAAATTGATCCAAGAGCCATTGCACAAGTTTGTGTTTGTGGTGGTGGATGTTGTTGTTGCTAGAAGTTATCTGTTTGCAGAAGTAAAAATACTGACGTGTTAGGTTCTGTTCAGCAACAATGTCTCTGGCAATCTGTTCATTCCACCTGTAACATAATAGTTCACAGCAATAAAATCATATTCTATAGTGCATCCTAGGTCATCTTTTGTTTGGCAGCAATCAAAATGTGCCAGCAACTTTTCAGTCTGACAGGATTTGGTGTTTTTCCCCAACAGTTTTGTAAGGATTAATGTGTTGAATGGTTTTGAGAACATGGCTGCAAGGAAGAGCTGTCATCAATTTGCCCAGCTATCCTCATCTGCATCTATTTTGTTGTCTCAACTTTCATATGCAGAACTACATTCTGAAATGAGTGAAGCAAGAAGAATTGACAGCTAGAAGAGTACAGAATTAGTAGTTTGCACAAACAAGTTGTAAGGGCATCAAACTTTTTGAAGACTTCTGGGTAGGAATATTACGTTAATAGATATTAGATAGTTTCTAATTTACTCTCTCTTCCGTCTTTTTCTAATGGTCACTCTTGTTTGTAATGTTTCCATAAACTCCTTCAATTCGTTATGGAAACTCTCTTTCTCTCTACAGGATGTTTCTATTTCCTCTTTCTTGTTCGTTATAGAAACATTCTCTTGTACACTTGTATATATAGATCATTCTTGATCTCTGTTTAATAACACATTCATTATTTTACCATAACATGGTATCAGAGCAAATTCCTGGCCTCTTCGGAAATCTTTAATTTCTTTTTGAATTACTAGTTCAAGATTTTCGAAGCTTTTTGATCATTCTTGATCTCTGTTTAATAACACATTCATTATTTTACCATAACATGGTATTAGAGCAAATTCCTGGCCTCTTCAGAAATCTTTAATTTCTTTTTGAATTACTAGTTCAAGATTTTTGAAGCTTTTTGCTCGAGTGTGTTCAAAATTTGCATTTGTTTTTTTCCTCACAAACCCGACTAGGGTTTCGTTTTTTTTCTAAATCCGCCCTTTTTTTACAAAATCTCTGCAATTTTTCTGATTTTTTTCAGCGGCTAGGGTTTCATTCGAAACTCTGAGATTCTATGTCATCTTGAAAAACGAATTGCAGATTCTTGGTGGGTTTTTGCAGATCTCAACTGGGTCAGTCTCATTTTTTTTTTGGGTGCATCAGTTTCCGTGCCTCATTTTCCGAGCCAGCGAATTTAGAATCTAACGGTAGATTCTATCTGGGTTTTTTGTGCTCTTCTCTGGGTGTCTTTTCAATTTTTCTGGGTCTTCCGTCAATCTGCCTCTAACTTTGTTCCATCTCTGTTTTTTCACGCTTTTTCATTGAAAATGTGCTATGGCATCTCTCACCAGTCTTATGATGGAAGGCAGTCAACGCTTCAACGACAAGAACTACAACACCTGGAAGCAGCACATGTTGACGATTTTCGAGTACCGTCGCCTTGAGGCACTTGTTCAGGGTACCGAGAGTCGTCCTACCATTGTCGATGCGACTCAAGTCCAGTTTGCTTCTGATCAGCGAAAGCAGGGTGGATCCCAACCATAGGCCAACATTGCAGAACCTGCAGACCTCTCTAATCAACCCGAGGCTGCCTTTTACGCTTTTTGAGGACATGCAAATTTCCGTTTTTTGAAGATAGATTGACCATTAAGGGAGGGTATTATGATAATAGATAGTAGATAGTTTCTAATTTACTCTCTTCCGTCTTTTTCTAATGGTCACTCTTGTTTGTAATGTTTCCATAAACTCCTTCTGTTCGTTATGGAAACTTTCTCTCTCTCTACAGGATGTTTCTATTTCCTCTCTCCTCTTTGTTATAGAAGCATTCTCTTGTACACTTGTATATATAGATCATTCTTGATCTCTGTTTAATAACACATTCATTGTTTTACCATAACAAGGAAAGCGAATAGTTAAGACAGGTCTTTCTTCTTTCCCTCATTCTTCCACATAGTCTCAGCTCCAGCAGTATTTTGGCAGTTCAAGTTATAAAACAGCTAGCAATTTTGCATCCATGTCTAGTTTTCATCCTACTCCAACTTCCTCTATATTAGGTCCTACTTCAATATCAAGCAAGATAATTTGTAGTTAATAAGAATTAAGGTAATAATGATTTTATAAATTCAACACTATAGCTCAATTTTTTTATTTTAAGCTTAACATAGAAATGTTCAGATCATGAACTCTATTATGAATCAATTAATCAGTATTCATTGTGTTATTCTCCATTCTAGTCGTGCATTCAAATGATTAATATATTCCTTTATTTGCAACTATATCATTTTAATTTATAACTTCATCATATCCTTTAAATTTTTTGGTCCTTGGTCAAAATTGACTGCCAATTTCTGTATGTCATTAATGTCATCCCCCTGCCTAATCCACTCTAGAACATGCATCGCACCTGTGCATATGGTCACTTGTCTCTTGGGTATCTGGCTTTTGATGTGAATTTAATAAGAATTCTAGGACTTACATGACCCTCATGAAAGTTTTAACAGGGTGTCTTTAATGGAGAAACCCTAAGAAGTATGCAGCCATATACAAAACCCAAAACCACCAAGAGAAACATCTTCACTATTAAAAAATGCTTAGCTGGATTGTTGCTGAAGCAGTAGCCTTTACAATTATGTAGTAAAGGCTACATCACAAGGCCAAAATGTGTGAATATCTTAGCTGTAGAAAAGAATGTGGAATGACAAGGACTACCAGAAGAAACAATTTTCCATACTGGTCTTGCCATATTGTGCACCGTATCTATAAAAGTTAAGCTCGCGCACAAGACTCTTTGAGCAGCTCCTGCAAATCATGCAGATCATTTTAATTTATGAACCTCTGAACACAGACAACTGCATTGATACTTTCATGTCTGGTTCATCTAATGCAAATAGAATCATATTGAACTCAAAATAGACGTAGTGCAGACCAAAAATTAATCATCGCTAGACGAACATTAAAGCCAACAAGTAGATAATTTAGAAAAAAACTGATGCTTCAAAATATATGCAACTGAAACTGTGTCATTACTAGCAAGTATTTTGCAACAAAAAAACGGATGCTAAGTTGTCAGCTCAAAAACTTGGGTAATGCATTAAAGATATGATATCTCATCTTTGCAATCACTATGGTATTGGCATTTATTAAAAGTGTTGCAATTTCAAGTCAATCATATACTTATGTTTTAAGGTGTGTTAGTTTTCAATTATTGATTACTACTTATTCTAAAAGATTAGACCAGAAGTCCAAGGATTAAATAAGAAATGATAATTAAATGTCATTGTTACCGTTCATCTACTCATAAACTATAATGCATATTATAGCTTCTTGATGATACCCATGCATAAGCTTTGGAAACAACAAATTAAAACTGATTAGCAGCAAAGAGATACATAAGAACTTCTTGATGTTACCAATGCATTAGCTTTGGAAAAAAAATAGAAGTTGAAACTGATTAGCAGCACCTCAATAGTCAATTTGATTTTTATTTTAAATTTTACAAAGAGATACTTGGGAAACAGCAACTAGTATTAACAATTCTTAAATAGCAGGAAAGAGATTGTACATTGAATCCTAACATATAAAGAGTGTACCTGGCCATCAGCAGCACAGCTTACGAGAGTATGATCATCTGTAAAAGGCATAATTCTGGCCTGGAAAACATTATTGGTATGACCAGAATTAAAAGAAAGCTTAGTTTTACCAGTAGCCCAGTCCCAAATTATTATTTCCCTGTCATCAGAACCTGACACAAGCAACTCTCCAGAAGGATTGAAGCTAACTGTGTTTACACATCCCTTATGCTTCCTCAGCTTGACAGAAAGCTCAAGGCGGTGAATAAGATCCTGTGGAAGCCATAAAGCCATAAATATATATGAGGAAACCAATGGAAAATATGTTGACCATCATATGTATATGATGTTCACAGAGGAATGCTATGTTCAAAAAAATGATTGATCTGCTTTGATGTTGAATTTTATGCATCAGAATGATGGTTTCAAACAATAAAGGCATACAGATCCAGAAAACCCTTAATCACAATCTACTTGTGAGTTTAGTGCATTCGATTGCACCAGTCTAATGTTTCTTGATGGCAGGATATTGTTATAAACTTATTATAATCTGGAAGTCTGTATTGGCCAAAATTTTAGTCAAGATTATACAGAAAACTTTTTTTAAATCTACTTTTGTAGACCAGCAGAAACAGCTATAATTCAAGCCTACACAAACAACTCAATTTTGGTGTAATTTTATTTCTTAATAATGTTATCCACAATTTCAACTAGAAAAAAATAGTAAAGGAGATGTAAATTTAGTTGTCTAGTGTAACCTCATAAATGGATATCATATGTTGAATTTCATGCATCGGAATGATGACCTCATAAAATACACAATAAACAGATCCAAAAAAACCCTTAATCACAATCTACTTATGAGTTTAGAGCATTTGATTATAGCGGTCTAATGTCTTGACGGCAGGCTATTGTTCTAACAATCTGAAAGTCTGCATTGGCTGGACTTTTAGTCAAGCTAATACAAAGAATTTTTATTTATCTACTTTTGTAGACCAGCAGAAACATCTATAGTTCAAGCCTTCATAAACAATTCAATTTTGGTGTAATTTTATGTCTTAATGATTTTAACCACATTTTCCAACTAGATAAGAATAGTTAATAAGATGTAAATTTATTTTTGTCTATTGCAAACTCATAAATGGATATCATATCCTTGATTTCCTAATGCTGATGACACATTTGAGTTTTCTGTCTACAATTTGGTGAAACCATAATTCACTTTTGATAGGTTAAATGCAGAATCCATAGGAGCTCTCTCCAAGAAAAGAAAAGATACGCACGTAAGCAGCTGGATAGACCTGTAGAGACCAAAATAGTCAAACTTTGCAAAAACAAGACACCCAACTTGCAAGAAAGGGAACCAATACAGCTACAAATCAGCTACTCAATACCCACAAACTATGCTCACCATAAGACTGACTTGGTTGTAGAAACCTGGAGCATCATCATCCTTGAGGGGTACGTGAACACCTGGCTCCATAGAAACCCTACTCTTCACTATGGTTTCTACTCTTCACTATGCTAGGGAGGTGGTATACACTACAAATTCGCAAAGTTCCCTCCCGGATAGCCACAACACAGAGCCAAGTCTTGGTTGTACAAAGCCAAACATGCATTCTTTTTCAACAGGGATCACGATGTAATGTCCCCTTTCTAGCGTTCACAGCACAATGTTGTCGGTAGCCTATTTCCCCTTGGTCCCATAGGCTAACCAGGACATAGAAGGGACTTAGAGACGATTTGGCCTAGGCAGTTTTGGTTGCAATTCATTCAGAGGTGATCTGAGGCAGTTTTGGGGGCACTTAATATTCATAGTAAGTCATTATGGACATGTTGGACTTCCAATTGCAGTGGCATATCGATGGTAAATTGTTTTTATCGACAAGATCATTTATTTATCATTGATATAATTTATTATGCGTTAATAAAGTTATTTTATAAGGTTAAATTTAATTATTTAACATTATTAATGCATAGTCTATAGTTTGTGAGAAATATTTAATTAAATGATCCCCTTAATTCTATAATACATTGGAAGCATAAATAAAAGTTATTGGGGACTTAAGTTAAGTGAAGGAAAATAATTTACATGGCATGGAAAATATAAAGAAAAAGCAATCGCGATAAAATAGGGGCCAAAAAAGCAATCACAAGAAAATAGGGGCAAAAAAGCAAAATCATGAAATAATAGGAAGGGGGAAAAAGTGATTTTGTTTATCCCACATTGACAAGGTGAGCGAATAAGCTCTTAGAAAGCGCTATAAAAGAGATGGAAGTGCCCTCTTTCAGCATGCTTCGATAATTGAAGAAATTGGCGAAATATTGGAGATTTTCACTCTAGGGCTTAGAGGACGAAATCCCTCTTCGCTATCGATCTTGACATTGTTGAAAGACATGGTCTTGAGATCCATATTTGAGTTCCAAGGTAAATCTGAAGTTTGTATTAAGTTGTCAGGATTCCAGGAAGAATCGATTTGCAAGATAGGCTTAAGTCTTCATATAAATGAGTTTCAGCTTCTTTGTTATTTGAATCATTGTTGCTGTTGAGAGTGAGATAACGAGGAGTCCGTGCTATGTTTTGAAAGCTGTATGTGTGTGCAAACAAACTGTGACATTTCCTTTTCTGGCTGTACCTGGTATTTACTTCTGGAAGCTGTGATTTTCATCTATTGCTGGCTGTACTTATCTCTTCCTTGGTCGCAGCACTTTCTGGGTTGTGTTTAAGCCTTATTGAGGCTGTGCAATGGGGTTTTGTGGTCTGGGCAGGCAGTTTGGAAGCGTTTCTTACTGTGTTTCCTTGCTACAGGCAGCAGTCCATATTCTGGGAGTGATGACTGCATTCTTGGAGGGTTCAAAGTCAGGTATTTGAAGTTTGAAAATTGTGAGTGAACTATTGCTGATGCTGGAGCAGTTTGTATGTGATAGGAGACATTGAATATCAGTTTGATCAATTTAATTATTTAATCAGATTGCAAATGCTATAACAGGTCTGCAACATCTATTACATTCTGTTTGTAATATTTGAAAGTTTCATGAAGTCTGGAAAAAAAAGATACAGTGAATCATATTTCTACCATTGTTTGGATACAATACTTGATTTGTATTGCAAATGCTATAACAGGTCTGCAACATCTTTTACATTCTTTTTGTAATATTTGAAAGTTTCATGAAGTCTGAAAATAAATGATACTGTGAATCATATTTCTACCATTGTTTGGATACAATACTTGATTTGTATTTCTTTATATTATGATTGCAAAACACTTGGCACATAACAATGAACATACATACATCTGCATATTGATACAAATCAAACTCAAAAAATACCTTGCAAGCAAACTGTTTGACAAAATTTCAGTGAGGGAAGACACAAAACATATCAGAACAAGGCAACCCTTTTCACAGGATAAACCTTGGAACTATTCAACATCTGGTTGGAGGTGGGCCACCATCAAAGAGCCAGCAGGGAATTCATCATAAAAATTATACCCCAATAGAACAAGTTCATCACAAGGAAGGATTTTACTGAGAATCCAATCCCTTGCTATCGATTCGAAAACACAAGGTTCCAGTTTATGGATAAATCCTCAACAATAGATGCCCTTGTTCGGGCAGCCCCTAAATTGGCAAGTCCTTCACCCAGCACTTGTTTCACAAAATACAAAGTCAAATGTTTGTTTTGTTAAGGATTTTCTTAAGTAAAATAAGAAACCGAGCTGAGCCATGAAAAATCTTTGGTCCAAAAACTCCTTTTCATGGCACCTAGAGCAAACTGGACAAGCTTAAATCTATGGACCTTATCAGAGAAGGTAAGATAAGATATAAACAAAAATTATGCATGGGGAGGGAGCAGCGCATATAAGCTTGGACACAGTCAAAGGATGCAACATGTACCCAAGCACAAAAAAAAGCAGGGATAGTCACTTTTATATATTGGCTTCTCAAATAAAGTCAATTCCCATTCAAAGCTATGATTACTTCTGCTCACACAAAGATCTGGAAGGATATCTTCAGTTCCAATTCATCGCTGAGCTTGGTGGAGAAAGGAAATTGATCAACCCCTGCATTTGCGATACTATAAGCAACCATGTTACATTCCAGAAAGCAATGACTAAACACAACCTTATCAAAATGACTGCATGAAAGCCGAGCTTCATCTAAGATACTGTTTAATCTCTAGTCATGTTATAGGTTCTTATCCTTCCACTTCAAATTTTTAAACCTAGACAAAACAGCTGATTTGAACCCTTCTAAAATGTAATTGTTCAATCTGATACCTTAAAATAAATAGGCATCTTTACCAAATTGATTGGTTAAAGAACACAACACCACACCTGCCCCAATCTATCTTGGATTTCCTCCAGCTGCTCCACAAAATTCATTTTGTAAGAATCACTCTTTAAAAGAATCCAAAATGGTAGTTTTCTCCTTGAGACTTCATCAATTACCCCTGTTAAGCATTTCAGCCAATTTTTAAGTACTAATATTTATTCAATTATTAGTGTTCCATAGATGCACATCTTCCTTGGCTTTTACTTTTTCTAAAACTGTAGAAATATATTACAAAGGACTTCATCTGAAATTAAATCAATTCAATTAGTCAAGAAAGCCAGCTTATCTAATTAAGTCTTCATCAAACCGAGTCCCTTATATTTAGCACACTATGAAGACCCAATCTTGAGAAAAGGGAAACCTTAGTTAAGATGCAAAGATGATGATTGAAGAACGTAGAGAAGTAACCAAAGAACCTGACCACACAGTGGAATGGGCCATGACAAAGATGACAGATCTGATGGGCTCAACCAAGGTGTTGATGTGAGCTTTGTGACCACTTGAACATATAAAATAAAATACCAAGAATTATATCCTCTCTTAACAAGGAAACTCCAAATGCTAAACAATATGGCAATTGTGTGATCAAGTGAAGTAACCCCAAGGTTTACAATGTGTACATGCGACTTTTATGTTGGATATAACTCATTTTAATGATGTAATATGTTGGTAATCGCGCGAGGACTTACGCTATTCTTCCTGGACTATCAATTCTTCTCCTCAAAGTGGCTAGAACTTGGAACACTAACTTGACTTCAAATAAAGATAAAAAGCATTGAAGGGTTAGGGAATTAGCTCTATTCCTAAGGACATTGATATCAATGGATGATGTTTACATGAGTGAATTCCTATTTACCAAGCTTTGCTTCGCCAAATGAAACTACACAAAGATATTGCAATCTCCAAAGGTAACGAAGGATTTTCACATTGCCAACATTCATCCAAATACCCAATACTGGCGCAATCCAAATGAACATTCACAATCGAACTTAGTATTTAATCAAGTTCAGACTAACCTTACTCTTTGACTTGCAATCAACAAGTAACAAAGGTATGAATGTGGAAATCATCATTCATCTTCACATTTCTCCATTTCAATCAATGAACTTTAACTAAACTTAGAGAAGTAGAAACCATGCAAATGTAGAAACTTGTACACAAAGATCCACCATGTCTTCAATGAAACTTGTATTTTAGCTTCAACATAATCTTGACAACAATTTCTTGTCTCCTACTCTACTCTAACTTGCTCTAATGACTAATTGACTAACTTTCTGCTCCCTTACAAATGAGAAGGTCAGGCCTTTTATAGACCTCCCAATTACAATGAAGGACCTAGATTGATATGAATCAACAGCCAAGATAATTCTATGAAAACCCTAATTAGGGTTGTTACAACAACCACTTACAATCATTTAATGTCATTCAATGAACAAATTACATTGCTTTGAAATGCAAATCCTTTTTGAGGATCAACCAATGAGAAAATTGCTTGTGGTAGAACATTAAAAGTCTTCTACATGTCGACTTATGAATGAATTTGATTGGATGAACTTGGACATGTCAACTTGGAATCACTTGATTGGTTGAAGATGATTGGGTGTCACCTCAACGCGCACATCCTTATCCTTAATTCACCAAGACAAGATCTCTTGATACTCAACATTTTCAAGCCTTCAATTGATTGTGATGGCTCATATTCCCAAATTGCTTCATCTTCATGAATTTTCTTCATCCTCTCCATTTTGGAAATCTTCTCCTTTAATTGTTCTTGAAGTTGCTCTTGTCTTGATATCTTGCCTTGATCCTTCTTCATGTCTTGAACTTGTTAATCTTCATGTTGTTGGATCCTTCTAATTGATCTTGGATTTCCGAAGGAAACTCAAGATTGTGATAGTCTTCTCCATTAGTTCTTGTTACGAATTTGCCTCATAAACTAGGTCGGAATTTCACCTTATGTTCAGACAAATCACCAAAGCCAGATCGGAAATTTGCTAAGTGTTAGGGTTTCTCCTCACCATGTTGAGCAGAAATTTCACACTCATTAGGAGCATCTTCAAAATGGAAGGCGGAAATGCAACATTGATTATGAATTTTGCGTAAAAGGAGATTGGAAATCTGATGCTTGTAAGGATTTTCATCACAACCTAGATAATAATTTCACCATGTCTTAGGATTTTCTCTTCAAATGTGATTGGATATTAGGCATTTGTTAGGACAAAATGCCTCATACAGGTCGGAAATCCACTGTGTTTGGAATTTATCTCAAAGACAGGTCGGAAATCAGACCCTTGTTAGGAATTTCTCCAAGCACAGATCAGAAATTTGCCAAATGTTTGAATTTTTCTTGGAAGGAGATCGGATTTTTCACACCTACTAAGATTTTGCCCTCAAGGTAGATCAGAAATTTGACCTTCATTGGGATAAATTATTTGGTGTTGGTCGGAAATTTACATGTTAGGACAAATACTTGATGTTGAGCAGAAATTAGACTTATGTAAGGACAAATGCAATCCCCATGGGCAGATATTAGGCTTGTTTTACGATAAATTTCTTCTTGTTGAGTGCAAAACTAAGACTTGTTTGGACAACTTCAGGTCGGCAATTCAGGCTTTGTTTGGACAAATGCTTGAGAAGGGATCAGAATTTTCATGCTCATTAGGACAAATTCACAAGGCTGGGCGGATTTTTATTACTTGTTTCGAATTTTCATCAAATTGAAATCAGAATTTTTATTGAACACTTCATTAAGGATTTACTTCCACAAACTAAGCTCATCTTCAAATTTCCTAAGAACAAATTATCACATTGAGTGCACCCTTACTTCAAAAGCTGATCAGAAATTTTGCACTTGTCAGGAATTTCCATCTCAAGCTGAGCAGAAATTGGCAAGGTGTTAGGAATTCCCACAAAATGGAGGTTAGAAATTGAGCTCGTGTTTGGACAACCTTCTCAAAAAAGGTCGGAAATTAGACACTTGTTAGGAATTTCATTGAACACTTAATCTGATTTCCAACCTTGCTAAGGATCCTCATTTCTTCACAAGAGATTTCGCTTTCAAACTCGGATTTTCAAATATCGCCATCTCGAATAACTCAAGGATTAAAAGGGGATATTGACCTAGAGGCAGATTTCCTAAAGGAAATCCCCCGCAAACTTGGATTTAGCAACTTGATATTCAATCCTTCGAAAATATTCTTCTCTCAACCTATGACCCCCTGCCCCAACGCGTTCGACCTAGGACTTGACCTCAAACTTCCAAGCCTCTTCGCTCTAAAGCCCAATTTCTCACACTCATCCACACTCAAACTCTTGATTTTAAGACCAGAGAACTCAAAAATGTTGCCAAACTCAAACTAACCTAAGCAAAACACTAGACGACTACTAAGCAAAAAGAGGGGGTCCCCATTTGCAATGAGGCGTGTGAGTTTACAACACACATGACATCTAACACGTCTTATTAGTTCAATATTAGTCAAAACTATAACAATCAAAAACTAAACAAGCAAAGCAAGTTCAACCACAGTCAAACACAAGGCACATACAAAAAAGGCAGTTTGCCAGCTCTAAGAGCTCCAAAACATGTTCAATGGATTCCTTTCAGTTGCTATATCATTTGAACCTCCTCCTTCAATGCAGTTGTACTCTTTACTGTTAAATCTCCAAGAGAGATAATTATATGGAGAAAATTTTTTAATGTTGTTTAAAAAAAGAGTTTGTAAGGGACTGTTGCTGGCAGCCTGTGAGTTTTGAGAGTGTAGAAGTTTAGAGAGTGTCCGAGAGCATTAGAAAGTTGTATTGTGTAGGATATTCCTGTTGTATGCAAAAAATAAGCCGTTGTAAACCTAGTTGGGGCAAGAAATGATTGCCACAAGTATCAAAATCATGGCTTTAGGACGAACAACTCACTCTTAGGGAGCTTTCCTCAATTTGAGTTTCTCCATGTAAAGTTGCTACTTTTCCCAATCTCATTATACTCTTTGCTTGCGTTTCCATGGTTGAATACCTTGTTCTATATTTTAAGATTCAAAAGTTGGGAATGCTTTTCCTTTTTTACATCTTATGCAACAAGTTTCACTAAGGATGCAAAGGGTTCATGTGAAAGATATCAAGGTGTAGATTATGTACCCTAATTATGGATCAGATTGGTATCACAGCAGGATTTTCTTGGACTTTGTGTTGTTGTGTTTGGGTGATCAGTTTATAGGTTTATGCCCGTTACTAGAACGGCTTGTTAAAGTGAAAATCTTAAATTACTAATTTGCAACAAGAGAATCAAAAGATTCAACAAGATGAGTTAGAGGCACAACACACAATGATACAACGCTTCTTAGGGATGACGAAAGATTTTCAAGCTAGAATAAGATGTGGCAAGCATTTCAAGGTCTATGTGAAAGCTAGAAAGCTATTTGAAACTCATGAAAAAACCAGAGGCATCACTTGAGGAATCCAAAGCTAATCAATAGCTGTCTTCACGTGAGAAAGAGTAGCCATGTGGCAAACAAGGTCTTCCTATAACCCTTCTTTTCCAAAACTGAGGTAAAGATAAAGACCTCTTTTTAGAGGATAGGTAGATACAGAAGTCCATTTTAATATGCATCGTATTAGAGCAGAACAGAAGAACTTACATGGTTTGAAAACTATACTTTTTCATTGGCTTAAGAAAGAAACACCTGTTTGTTCTGGATACAATTTAAAAGGCTTATCAAAATGCACTCCTATCCCATTTGTCATTAAGAAACAAGGTCCATTCAGTGGCAATATTACAACAAACATCAAAGACAGTGTGCAAAACTCCACTAGATATTTCAATAGGTGGGCTATCTAAATGGATAAGAATGTGCAAGAAGATGATATGCTAAAGAAACAGATAGGCGGTCTTCATAGCCATCTAAGGAGGCCCATGTTGCTTTTAAAACCCATACTTTCATGCTCATTATAATGAAATGGACCAAGAAAGAATCCATCATCTCCTTCAAAGACACAAGGACAGCAAGGTAGCTCAAAGGCAAAAAGGTAAAAGGCTAAAAGCAGGAGGAAAAGTAAGTTTGGGTTATTGCTACCAACAACTCTCACAAAAAATTGTGTGCATTGTGACATTGATGGTCATACAGATGAAAAATAACCCTAACCTAGATTTCAATGGAAGGAAAATCCCATAAACAACAGAAAAAAGATTACGACTTCTTTTAAGGAATAAGAGATTGAATGTAACTCTAATGTGACTATCAGAATTATTTGAGCATCTCTCCACAAAAAATGTTTGCTCAATCACCAAAGAAAAGCAAGTACAAGGTGAGCATATCAAGATTTAGGTGAAGAAGACGAAGGTTGATGTTCTCTTTGATACTCATCAAGCTAATTTGGTTTCAAAAAACTCAAAACATAAACTTGGATTTAAAATGTATCAAAATCCCAATCCATATAACTTTGGCTGGGTGCAAACATGAATAGAATTGTCTATCACCAAACAATGCAAGTTGAAATTTGGTGTTAATAAGCATTTTCTTAATTTAGTCATTGTATATGCAGTTCCTCTTGATGCATGTGGAGCATGTAGTTCATAACATAGTTGGCAGATTCAGACTCGAGAAAAACTCAACAGATGCAAAATTTGCAACTTAGAAAAGACTAAAGAAAAACTTGGTAACTTAAAAAATTGCTAAAATATCTTAAAGAACACTTTCTTTTTTTGTTTTACAAAATTCAATGACAAAATTTATCTAATGAATCCATAAATGAGTACAAAAGTGTTTTCTATTAAAATTGATTCATTTGAATATAAATTTAGCACAAATTTACATCATCAGGCTGAAGGTGAATCTAGGTAACATAGTTTGATAGATGCTTTAGGAATTTCCGAATGATTGCCTCTAAAGATTATCATAATAATTCATAAATTGCATATTACAACATTTTACATCTTCCTTTTCCTTAGTCTAGTGAAAACTTGGGGAGAGGTTCCAATCCTTGCACTCCATTGCAGCACCTTAGTTGACATTGAAGGTAATGTTTGTGGCTCCAACTGGAGCTCCATCCTACTTCTAGAAGGCAATGACTCCTCTACCTTGTCACCCAATGAAAATCGAGTAGCTCCTTTTTCCACAAGCACATCCTCCATCGCCTTCCTCTCAAAATCAAGAATCTCATCCGCAATAAACAATGGGGTCTCCTCATCTTGCCTTGTCCAATCTCTATAAGGTTCAATGTCATCAAATCAATGACCTCCTTTGATTTTTCCTCTACCTTTCCCATGCAAAGCTGAAGGTTGTATTGTATTTTATAATATAATGTCGTTTCAATCATTAATATTTATAGTCCGATAGCTACCTTACCTAGGGACACGTCCCTGATTTTTTTCAGGCATCCCCATCCAGGAAATGTCCAAGGGACGAGGGACGCCTAGGGGACTTTGACTTTGAATTCTAGAGAAAATTTATGATAGTGAAGTAATGTCCCCTTTTGTAAATGCTCTAGGTTTCTCCCTAATGTGCATTATGATATTATGATAGTGATTGTAATGTCCCCTTTTGTAAATGCTCTAGGTTTCTCCCTAAATCACAAATTCCAAATAGAGAAAGAAATAGAATGGAATTAGTAACATCCACATACCTGGTTGAGATCAAGCAACAAGTTAGGGAATCATTGAAACATAATCGTCAAAATAGGTCTTCCTTATTAGAGACATTGAAAGCATAGACCATTCCTATTAGGGTTGGGAACATTAAGATATATTTAAGTTATTTATTGAGTCCAACCACAGGAGAAGTAGGATAAGTGGTGTATTAGCGTTCCTTAATAAATTCTCTACCCTAAGCCCAAGAGCGGGTGCCATCCCTCTTGGTCTCATGTGGCCCTTGTCATCCATATGAGGGGGTGTACCTAGTGAGGAATCCATAGTCCATTAACCCTCTACCCTAGGCCCAAGAGAGGATTCCATCCATCTTGGTCTTGTATGGCTCATGTCATCCATATGAAGGGGTGTACCTAGTGAGGTGTCCATAATCCATTAATCCTCTACCCTAGGTCCAAGAGCAGATACCACCCCTCCTGGCCTTTCGTGGCTCTTGCCATCCATATGAGGCGGTGTACCTAGTGAGGTACCCATAATCCATCAATCCTCTACCCTAGGCCCGAGAGCGAATGCCATCCCTCTTGGCCTCATGTGGCTCTTGCCATCCATATGAGGGGGTGCGCCTAGTGAGGAATCCATAATCATTCCCCTATTTCATTTCCACCCTTATCCTCTTCCCATGATTAGAGTTCCCTATCATAATGAACAATCAAACATATATGAGTTACACATATATTCTTCAAAAAGATAACACAATAATAATGTCATATTTATACATATTATTCATAAGCAAGAAATCATAAATAAGAATCCACCATGCTACTCATTATCAAACTGATACTTCATCTGATTTATAGAAAATATTCAAATACTTGAGAGAGATCGTTGTAGATTAAATCTACTTGGGTTCGATGTCTTCCTTGAATGTTATCCTTTTGACATATGTACCTCTTCCTTGTGGTGAAAGAGTCATGTCCCTTCGTTCAAAGGGTGGCATCTCCTTGGTAGTCGACCCTTTTAATCATTATTTCTTGTAAATTCACTGCTCAAAAGTCAGCCTTGTTAATATTTATAAAATTGCACCCCTTCAAATGAATCAACACTCTATCAATTGCAGCTTTAGTCATTTACTTATTGACTAATCCTGAAGTATACACCAAGTTGACCACTTGTTAAGCATATAAACCATCAACTCTTCCTTTAAATAATCGTTGGTTAATGTTCCTTTGTGACGTCGGCTATATTGGAAGAGAACCACTATTTTGTATTAATGTTTCTTGTACATTGACAAATTAGAGGAATAGATAGACAGATTTGTGGTGGAGAGATTCACTTGACCAATTATGTAATAAAGTTGCTTCTATATCCAAATGATTTTATTTTAATGGCAAACACAGCACATGAATTCATGGAACATTTGAAAGCTCCAAAATTATTTTTCCAATATGTAGGGATGCTAGTGTGTAATGTCCCCTTTCTAGCACTTATAGTATGATGTTGTCGTTAGCCTACTCCCCCACGGTACCGTAGGCTAACTAGGACATTTAAGGGACTTTGAGGCCATTTGGCCTAGGTAGTTTCAATTGCAAATCATTATGAGGTGTTGGGAGGCAGTTTTGGGCATACTTACTATTTATAGTAAGTCATTTGGACGTGGTCAGGAACTTCAATGTTGATGACATATCGAGGGTAAATGCTTAACATCAATAGAAGAATTATAATATCATTGATATGATTTTTTATGCATTAATAAAGTTTGTTAATAGAGTTAAATATAAACATTTAACTTTATTAATGTCGGTCTATAGTTAAGAGAGAAATATTTAAAGTCCCTTTATTTAATAATACATTGGAGACGTAAAATGTTTGGGAACTTAAGTTGAAGGGAAAATATTTTAAATGACATGGGAAATATTAAACAAAAAGCAATCACAAGAAAATAGGGGGAAAAGCAATAGCGAGAAAATAGAAAAAGGCAAAAAGTGATTTTGCTTATCCCACATTGGCAAGGTGAGTGAATGAGCTTTTATGAGAGTGTTATAAAAGAGATTGAAGAGCTCTCTTTCGGGCATGCTTGGAAAATATATGAAATTGATGAAATATTGGATAAGTTCTTCAAAGGTTTTTGATGATGAAAACCCTCATGAATGACATTCTCTTCACTATTGAAAGACACAGTCAAGAGAATCTCTTATTTGATTTGAGCACCAAGGTAAATCTGATCGTATTGTTTATGCTGTTCATTTCCATTAAGAGTTTCGGAAGTCGAGTTTGAAGGCAGAAGTTAGTGCGTAAATCGCTGGTAATCATCAACACTAGCTGGCCGTACCCATTAAGTGGTTTGCACAAAGTTTATGCTGGACGTACAGGGCTGGAGGACTGTCATACAGACCCAGAGACATCTCCAGTAGAGCCAAACAGGTCTGATATCTTCTGCAAAGAGCTGTACAGGTCTGAGATTTGCTGCAAAGGAGCCGTACAGGTTGAAAGGACTTGGCAAGGTGTTAAACAAGACTAGAATATTGCTGCTAGTGTGCCATATAGGGCCAAACCCACTGAAAGTATGATGTACTTGACTGATACTGTGCCATACAGTGCTGATGTGTGAAGACAAGGGTTTGTTCTTGCTGCTAATGTATTCAGTGAACACTATTACAACTGGTACAGAGATTTGGTATGCAAATGCTTTGTAATGTTGTTCATTTTAATGTGCAAATCCGAGTTATAAGTTATAGTTAATGTTTCTCAAAACTTTGGTGTTAGAATAGAAGTTATGTTTGCCTCATTGTGGTTATTAAAAATATAGCAAGCTGCAACTCAATATTTGGTATTACATTTGTTTTGGCAATTCTTTCTATAATCTTTCCAATCAATTGCAAATTTAAACAGATCAGAGAAATCGGAACTTAAAATAAATAAGAGTGCAAACTAGGGCAGTCCCTTACAAAGTGAACAATAGCAAAACTAAGGTCATGATTTTTACCTTCAAAAGAAAAAAGGTCTATAGGGAACTTATTTTTTGATGGCAGCGATTTGCAATTGGTCAATAATTATAAGTACCTTGGCCTCGATTCAGGGGGGATGGAAAGCCTTTAAACATTACAAAATAATTGCAGAAGAACTGAATTATGGGATTAAAAAACTAAGAAACCTATTTTTGGACTGCTAGTGGTTCTGGTGGTACTACATGGGTGTGAAGTCTAATTGATAGCAATGCTACACATAACTTCATTGACAAAGGCCTAGTAACAAGAATGAAATTAAATGTTGAGAACTTTGAAGGTTTCAAGGTAGTCATGGCGAATGGATTTACTACCCCTTGTACATGAAGAATTCCGCAACTAAGCAATCATCTTGTGGAGACACTAAATAAATGAAGAATTCTATGTGGTGAATTAGGAGATATGGATGTGGTTTTGGGAATTCAATGGTTACATTTGTAAGGTGTCTATAAAGATTTTCAAAAGATGGAACTATTTTTCCAATATAAAGATAAGGAAGTAATTCTACAAGGTCTATCAAATGGACCTCCAAGGGTTGCACCATCCTGAAGGAATGAAATTTTTTTGAGATGGACTAAAGGATTTAGAAGAAAAGCATCACATTTAAGGTCATAGATGTGTGTCATGCTTCTAATCCTCATCTTAATATGTGCAAAGCTCGCTCAAAGAAATATCCATGACATTGTGTGAACATAGGGCCAACCAAATCAGCTCCTTGCGAATACAATTGATGCCATGCAATTACTTGATGACCTTGATCCCTCTCTGGGAGAATGAGAGGAAACTTAACTTAAAATTATTATTAAGGTTCCTCACTTCTGAAGTAAAGACAAATATATTCGTAGGTATCAAATTTGCAACTTGAGATAATACCAGAATAGCATAGCAGGAGTTGAAAAGAAAGGTTAGAAGTTGCAAACTCCAAAGCCATTTTAGGAATCATCTTAATTGTTCTCTCCATGATCCTTGCTTAAGGATAAGCAATCTTGGGAAGGGCAAACTGTCATGCCCCTGCCCATATATATATAAACCCAAGTGCTCAAATTAAAAGAAAAACAATCGCACTCTTGAAAAGGGGCTAGTTAAGTCCATGATTTGGAGCTGACCTAGGTTTAATATTAAAGGATGAAGGAACCAACCAAGACAAGGGAAATTAATTAATAAAGGGAAGAAGCGATTCAATAAAGGAGTCGGCTAAGAAGCCTTTGGGGGCAGCAATTCCCAATGACATGTAAATGAATTAATTAAAAATTGTAGCAGGGCCCAGCTTTGAAAAGGTGCAAACCTTGCCAAGGGAAAGGGGTGTTATGAAGAGGTATGACTCTCTCCAAATGGGAGATATACAAAGAAGGCAATTAATTCAAATGGAAGAATTTAGAGCAGCACCTCGGAAGATAAATTCAGAGCATAAACTCAGAAGATAAATTTAAAACAGAAGAAAAAATTATTTAACAATCAATCAAGCATCAATCTATATTCAATTCACCAATTCAAGGCAGAATTCTAGAAATACACTCAGCAGTACATATAACTTCAGAAATCCATTTAAGAGTTATCCCTAAGAATATTCAAATATTATTCAAGGGGTTCAGCAATAGTCTAGCAATGCCAAGTCATCAGTTTTGAATTCTAGTTAATACTTGCGAACCAAAAAAGGTCCCCGTCCATAAGGTGGGCTAAGGTTTGGAAGGACAGGGTCTTTTCCTACCCGTTGGCGAGCTAGGGACGGGGTCCTTGGTATTGTCACTGGATGTAAGGATCCTAACTGGTTGTTTATGAAAATGACTGCAAGAATTCTGATTTCCGGGAATTCATCCTTTTTCTAATTTTCACCAGTTATATATGTATTCTTCTTCTTTCATTTTTTCTCAATGTATGATAGGAACGTATTAACACAAATTTAACAAGGCCTCTAATGTTGGATAAATTTCATCATATAATCAAAGCCATATTAAGCAATTTTGATTGCTAATTTTGTTAATACCCAAACTATTAAAAAATACTCTTCAATAGTTATGACACTAATAATTAAGCTACATCATCTTCAATTAATAATTATCAAACTCTCGGGATTTATTTGAACATTATTGAAGGAAAATGAATATTAATTTTTTTTATTTACAACCTTAGTGATATAAGTGGAATAGAGTCATAGACACATCAAGAATGATATCTCTGGGTGTCTTTTACATAGATTTGCCTGTCATGTCCCCTTTCTCCTAACAATTACTCTACTGCTATTAATTAAAAATAATATTTTTAATTATTAATAATATATATCTATATATATATTTGATAACAATAGTAAAATAATAGGGTTGGGACCTGACTCATTTGACGAGAGCTTGCAGTAATTGACACGAATTCACGAGGTCCAGTCCATTAAAATAGCACAATAGTTCACGCTGCACTTGTAGTAGTAACAAGAATAAAATAAACAACCCAAGCGAGCAAAACAAAACCACTAATTGTGTCATCTACCTGTTATTCCTAGGGCTTTGAATTTGATCAGGCTGCAGAAACAAACAGAAACAAATTCAACTCAAACGGAAAAATCAAAACCAGTAATTGTCTGGAACTCATGCCAATATTCTAGTGACCAAGCTGAACGGTTGCCATAATGATCATCATGATCCCTGAGTATGCTTTACCAACATTAATGAAGCCAAACAAAGAAAAGACTGCGCGGAAGTCTCGGGTAATTTTAACAATAAGGAAGCACCTCAGGTGTGGTTTCATACAATATCGGTAATGCGAGATTGACGGTGCCTTCCGGCTAACTGGGTGCTGTCAAATATTTCCAGTAACCCCACAATAGATATTTGAAACCCCGATTCAATATTTAAAAAACCAAATGGCAATTAGAAACGGCTCCAATTCCACAGCAGCCCAACAACAAAGAAAAGCATGTAGAGTCTTCGAACAAGAGAAGAAACACATACAGAGCAAGATTTATGTAAATAATTAAGAGATAGAGAAAGATGAAATGCCTGACAACCGCCTATACGGCGGGCGAAGGCCATGGGATACGTTTCGCCGATTTGTCGATTCCAAAACTCATCCATGCCACATCTGTACGTTTCCACTTTCTTCGACATCGCTCTTGATGCTGCTTGTATGCTTGTATCCATTCAATTGTAGCACATTCTCTGGAATTAGGGAAAAATTGTCTGGAGAAATGGAGGACTCGCGTAAATGATAAGTATCTTTCTTCGAGCTTTCGGAAAAAGGGGAGAGCTTGGAAAACATGCGACGGAAAACCACGGCCTAGGAAGTTATACAACACTCAAGTTATGTGGAGTCGTCATTCGGTATCACTCTACTTAAATTTGACGACCGAACCAGGTTATTGCATGTTTTTTTTATGGAGGATTTAAATCCTCCATAAAGTATGTCCAATGCAAGATCATAAGTCTTTAGGGCCCGTTTGTTTGGCGGAATTTGTGCATGCGGAATTGCTAATTTTGGAATTGTCTTCTATTCTAGAATTGTACTATACTCAAAACGAATTCTAGAATATTGGCTTGACCTTGTTTGGTTCGTATGGGAGACGACTGAGAAGATATCAATTTTGCGTTTGGTTCCACACAACTAGAATTGGAATTGGGGATTTTTTTTTTTACATTTTTGTGAGTAAGATTAATATTTCAATGTTTTTAATATTTTTTTTTCTTTAATTTTTTTTATTTTACCACAAAAATAATGAATAATTTGTTTAGTAATCTTTGTTGTTAATTAAAAATATGATTTTTCTTATAAATTACAATATTTGAGTTTTCTTATAAATTACAATGTTTGAGTAAGATTAATATTTCAATGTTTTCATTTATTTATTTTTCTAATTTGTTTAGTAACCTTTGTTGTTAATTAAAAATATGATTTTTCTTATAAATTACAATATTTGATTAATGTGCTAAATGCATGTCAATTTTACTTTTGCAATTTTTTTAATAAGGCTAATTTTTCATTGTTTGCAAACTTTTTTTAATTAATATAAATTGTCTAATTTTAACATAAAAATTTATAAATTCGTAAAGAACTCCAAAATAGTCATGATGTTAATTTAAATATGTCCAACATTTCAATACACAAATAATTTAAACATGTCCTTTTTTAACCACATTTACACATCTAACCCCTACAAACAAGTCTGATTATGATGACAATAAGGCATAGGATAAGGCGT
>MU226466.1:2318090-2336784 GCA_018584345.1 Thuja plicata
AAATTCCTCTTATTTAATTAAATTAAATTCCTCCCATTTAATTAAATAAAATTCTTCTAATTTATTTAGTTGAAAGAAAACCTCTCTTTTAATTAAATAAATAAAAATCCCCACTTAAAGCACTTTAATTGATGAAAAAGACAATAAATTAAATTAAATTAAATAAAAATCCCTTTTTCATCACATCTTCCTAAGTGGTGGGTTTTTGCCTCTTAATCTCAACCATTGATCAATTCTTTTTGCCTCTTCATCTCAACGGTTCACTTTCCTATATAAGGAAACCTCTCCTTCTCATTTGATAATCAAGAAATCAATCAATCATTCATATATTATTAGGTTTTCATAGTATTGTTATGTTACAGGTTTGGAGAGCAATTTTGGAGGAGGATTTGAGCACTTGAGCTTGGATATTGCAACTTCTCTCTTCTTGTCTTCTTCTTCTTCTTGCATTCATGGCTACTCATGTAGATTAGATTCATGTTTCTTTTCATAGATTAAACTTGCATTTGTATCTCCTTTCATAGATTAATCATGCATTGTTATCATTTCTTTTTATGCATTGCAATCATATAGAGTAGATCTCATTTTCATGCATTTGAATCTCTCATTTCATGGTGTACTTGCATAGGCACTAACTAGGTCAAATATGAGGGCCTCCATTTCACACCTTTGCACTCCATGACTAGAGAGCTATGGATCGATATTTGAGGCCTCATTCTTGAGCAACCTTGGATGGAATGACTCATAGAAGTGTGTCAACATTTATGCACACACATATAATCCATGAAATAAGAAAGAAACCAAACAAGACATCATCATAACATCAAATAGAGCTAAAAGCAAGCTATTTGCACCCTACACTACTTGTTTGATTTGCTCTTTTAGATTGACTGTGCATGTGCTCTCTCAAACACAAAATTGAATGGATCCCCAATGCAATGCAAATATTAATGAAAGATTGGATGGAAAGAAGAGATTCAAGAACTAGTATGAGGAACTAGTCTCAAATTCTTCTCAACAATGATGTAGCTACTATGATATTGAAATGAAAATCAAGAAGGAAACTATGATTCATTTTAGCCAAAGAAGCCTAGCATGTAATATCTATGTGATTTAAGCAAGAAACTAAGAGCATATAAAAACAAATACAAAATCTAGAGCTATGTTAGCATGATAACAATGCAAATATGAGAGATGAAAATGCAAGAGGAGAAGGCCTCTATTTATAGATTTTTGGGAGAGAAGAGAAGGGCTTGAATGAGGTGGCATCTATGTGGCATCCACATAAGAGACACATAAGGGACACATAGGCTTGAAGGGATGGCTAATTTGGAGTCAAACACAACGTTAATGTTTGAGTGGCTCAAGAATTCCAAGTGGGGGGACAAAAGGAGTAAAGAGCTTTTAAGAGGAATGGGTGACCATTTTGGAGAGAATTCTCACACATGGGTGAGCAGTCCATTAGCTTTATAAGGGTTAGGAATCACCTTTTTAAGTATGATCAAAGGATAGTTAGGTAGGGAAGTATACTTAGGAAGTGAGGTGATGGGAGTAGAGTAGGAATAGGGTAGGTCTCTAGATTGGATTAATAGGTCTCTAGGTAGGTTTTAGATTATAATTCAAATTGGATTTGAATAAAACCATAGTTTAGAAGAATTAGGGATATGAGGGAAATTTTAATAAATATAAATTTATTAAAAAGGAGATTTTGTGAGGCAAATGTATTTAAATAAAAATACATTAGGATAGTATTTGATCATTGATAAATACCAACTATAAAACTATTTAATTGATTAAATTAAATAGTTAGATGAACAAAAGGGAAATTAATATTAATAATAATATTAATATTTTTGGACGTCTACACCTGCATTGATTGAGATACCGTGCGGATCCCCCATTCTTTCTCATCAATGCATTTGATCGCATTGAAGTCTCCGCCTAGTATGTTTGGGTTGGGGTGAAATGTAGTAAGGAAGTTATCAATGTTGGCCCAAAGTTCTAATTTTCCTGTGGTGGTAAGGGGACCGTAAACATTAATTAGAATAAAGGAAAGTTTGCTATGGATTATTTTAATGGACCCGCCCATCAAGTTAGATTCAATTTGTAAGCTGTTGTATTTAAATTTCTTGGGGTCTCATAGAATATCTAACCCACCATAGGCTGAGTTTATGGGATATTAATTGCCAGATTCCTATCTTTTTACCAAATTTATGGAGTTCATCGTTATTAAGTTTAGTTTCTTGAATAATAATTAGATCAAAATTAAAGGTCCTCAAACATCTTTTGAGAAGAAATTGTTTGTTAGGGGCGTTAAGGCCCTTAAGATTCCATGAAGAGAGCCTCATGGCTCAGTGGGAAGGAACTTCCCCTTCCCTGCATGCAACAAACTTAATATTTTAATCTGATTATCTACTTCTCCAACTCTTTTTCGGAGCTCTGAAGCAGATTTTCTACCCCTCTTTTTTGGGGATTTACCAAAATTTGGGGAATCTATACCAGTAAGGTTTTGTGCAATCCCCAAGATGTTGTTTTCAGAATTTAGAACTAATGCATTTTCTATACCTTTTTGTTCTATTTCAATATCCAAATTTTTACTTATTCTATCTATAACATCCTGTTGAGGGATATCAATAGTATTCTCCCCAATCTCATCAACATCTTCCATGTTATCATTAATCCCCATCATGTTATATATCATTTCAATTTTAGGGAGAATTTCTTGATCCTGTTGCAATTTGGTATAAGGCATAACAATATTTTTGGGTTCATTAGAATCAACCTTATTGGCAACATTTTGCTCTTTAATTTTGAGCCATAAAAGAAGTTAATCACTAATGTTTTTATGCATTAAAATAATATCCTTCAGAATTAAACTGAGTGACTACATTTTAATTTAAATGTTTTCAACTAACTCTTCTTGATTGATTGAAGAAGGTACATCATAATTAAATTGGGAAATAGTGGTCGAGGGAAGAGAAGTTTAATTGAAGAGTGGGTTGGATTCCTGAAGCATGATTTGAGTGAGGTAAATGAAGAGATGATATTAAACAAAAGGATTGAGGGTCAATGTATTATTAGGGATACTTATGGGGATGGAGGGTTCACAAGGGATAAGAAGGATATGATTAAGGCTTGGTTCTTGTTGAACAGTACTAGCGCAAAGAAGGTTGGCAACACGAGGTGGGGTGGAAGGGAAACCACCAATGGGAGAGGAATTCGGGGAAGGGAAGGGTTGGGGAATGGGTGAATGTGGGGGGGAGAGTGAATAGGTTATTCAAAGGGCTGGGTGTAATGTCTGGGAAGATCGATGGGACAAGAGAGGGAGAGAAGGAGATGAGATTCACAATGTTACTATCTAAAGGGGACGAAAGAGAGTGATGGGGGTTGAGAGTAGGAGAGAGGTTTTGACAGGGAACACTAATGGGGTTGGGGCTAGGGACGAGGAGATCAAACTTGAAATATATGAGGGATTTGACTAGAGAGGAGATGGGTGGACACCTATAGGGATTTGGTAGATGTAGGGATCTCTCCCTCTTCTAAATCCGTCGAGTATTGGAAAAAAAAAAACTCCATTATTAAAAAATTTAAAGTAAATCCATGAGTTATCTTCAACATTAATATCAGTAATATTTTCATAAAATTCCTCTATGAGGCCAGGATTTGTGAAGACAATTTTGGACATAATGTTGCCTTTGAAGAAGGTTGGATGTAAAACATAAATGGAATTGTTCGAGATAATTTTGATGGGATTAAGGGTTTTGGCTGTAGGGAAGTCTACCATAATTTTGATATTGTTAGAATTTAAGTAGTTTTTTGGAAGACCCTTAAAGCCTCCCAAAAAGTCACCGATCTGCCCTAGGATAGAGATATTCATGAGTTCTACGAGGGAATTGGGAAATTCGATCCATCGATAGATGGAGATAGGGGAAATATTGGAGATAACAATTCTTGATTCCCATTTACAAAAATAAATTCCAAACCCTTTAAAAAATAAAGAAGGGTCAATCAAATTTTTTCTCTGAAATGATGATTTAAACATTCCACAAAGATGAATCCATTCTATAAATTAGTGGTACATACCTCTCCTTTAAATTTTTTTTCCAACCAAATGGAAATGTTGAAAACAAAGATATGACAACCTCCCCAATAAGCTATCAAGTCGTAGTTGTGGAAATCATCCCATAGTTGATTTGATGTTGCATTACTGGTAATAAAATAATCATAATCATCCTGAATGCCAGAGTAGAAGGCTGGTTGAGTGGACATTGTCGGGTTTGGGCGTGGCTTAGGGCTAAATTTGCCCAACAGTAGAGCATTGGCGCATGTAGTGCGTGATGGGGCTTTCTGAGTGATAGGTAATGCCCTTTCATGTTGAGCCTGGGATTTTTTACAACGGGTGAAGACCAGAGTCCAGTCATTTTCCTCGACATTAATTTGTTTATTGTAGAATGATGTAAGATTTGTACATGGAAACCTAGTTCTACTCTTCTGTCGATCCCCAACTAGGGCATAAAATTGGTTCGGAGCTTCCAGACATGAAATCCCTTTCTTGAAGTACTTTGTTTTGTGATAATAGGAATTGAAAAAATAAGCAAGAGAATTCTCCCCCTTTTATTTTTCTTTTAAGCACTTGTGTGCCCAGATTTTTGCCCGTGGTTCATCCTGTTTGGGCTTTGAACTTTCCTTCCATTAACAACTTTGGTAGGGGTGAGAAGCTTTTGCAGGGTGCGTGAGAAGCCGTTATGGGTTGTGAGGATTCATCCATGCGTTCCTTCGCATCTAGGGTTAGCACTTCGAATGGATTCAAAGTTTTTAGTGCATATTTCATTTTCAGAAAATGATAGCAATTTCCCTTCACTGAAAAATCAGCTTTAACTACTTTATTTTCTGCTTGAATATTAAGAGAGCGAGAATTGCAAAAAATGTGAGTAGAGCGAAATAGGCGAGCCATCAAAGAATATATCAAATTGCTAATATGCTTAAAAGGTGACTATTAGGCTTCATAATTTAGATTATTTTTACTTTTAGAGTAATTTATTTTTTAATTTAACATTAATTTTTTTGTTGTTTTAGAATTAGTTTTTAATTTAGATTACCTTTTTAATTTAAATTAGTTTGTTTTTAGATTAGTTTTTTTTAGCATTTCAGATTAGTCACTAATGTAGATTGGTTTCTAATTTAAATTCATTTTTTTATAGATAATTTTTTGTTTTTAATTTAGATTAGTTTTAATTTTAGATTAGATTATTTTCTGTAACTAATTTAGATTAATTATTATTAATTTAGATTATTTGTTGTTACTGATTTAGATTTGTTTTTGTTATTTAATTTAGATTAGTTACTAATTTAGATTAAATATTGTTAATTAGATTAGTTTCTTTTGTTAATTAATTTAGTTTAAAATTTTTCATTGATTAGATTAGATTTTTGTTGTTTAGATTAATTTTGTTTTGTTGAATTAGATTAGATTTTTTATTTTGTTAGATTAGATTTTAACTTTTTTTTTTTAAATTTCTTGTTTTTGATTAAAAAAGTAGCCAAAACCAAGGGGGCTGACCCAAAGAAACATAGCCAACACGAGAAGTGCAGACTACTAACACCCTACCAGAGTCAGTGAACCCTCAACCAATTCCTTTTTTGAAAATAAAAAACAAAAAACAAAAAGCAACAAGCCCCAACTTCAACACGAAATTGGTAACCAGCCTGTTAAAACTAGCAAACCCCAACTTCACCATGAAGTTGGTAACCAGTCTAAGAAAGAAAGTATCAGTAGAGTTAACATCCAAACCAAAGTATTACAAAATAGTAACACAGTTAGCAGAGTTATAAAAAGAAACAAAAAGGCCCAGAGTGGCCCACCAACAAAACCAACCAAAAAAGTCGAGCATCAAAACAGAGAAGAAAACTACTTGGGGTTATTACCCCTCCACTAAGAAGAAGCTTGAGCCAGTCTTCCACAAGAAACTGGAAGAGTTTCTCATCCTTTTGTTCCTCCCTTGGGGAAGCCTCCTTTTCCATGTGCAACAGCTAAAGGGTCATAGCCACGGAATGCATGACTTTGACCGTGAACCCAGAAATCCTGTTGAAACTTTCCTCTAACTCCTTGATATCCTCCTTGATCTCACAAAGCTCCTTCTTGGAGACAGAATCCAGGAAGGAGGTCTGTAGCCATTTCACATCCTTATGCAGCTGGACAATTCCCCCCACATCTTCAGGCTTACTCTCAGCCTCCACCTTGCTTTCCTCCGAGGCCACCTTCTTGTTATCAACAACACCCTTCTTAGCATCCTTCTCCTCTAGGTGGATGGGAAGAGAGGTAGCCATGAGAAGCGACTCTGAATTCTTACCCTCAAATAGATTTTTATTGGATAGGTCAATGGTGGGTAATTTTAAGATAGCATAAATCTTGGAGGAGTCATGGCTCTTCTCTGCCCCCTCCAGATACTAGGATATCTTGATGTTTTTGTCATGGCTGCTTTCCTTCTTAAATTTTTTATTTTTCTTATTCTTCACACTTCTTTCCTTCTTCTTATCCTCCACATCCTCCGAGTCACCATCCTCCTCATTATCTTCAAGGTACCGCTTCCTCACAACTTTCTATTTGTACCTAGTATTAGAGGTGATTCTATGGGACCTTCACCTACTGTCGTTATCATCATCCTCCTCCTCTGAATCAATATTAATTTGGGCTCCACCAACTGGACCCTCTTTACCAACCTTGGCCTTATTGCGTCTAGGGGTTTTGGAAGAAGAAGTGGGGTTAGACTGAGAACCCATTAACTCACAGGGAGAATTCTCAGAGGGAGAATTAATATCTTGCATGGTGATAATTCTAGGTGGGCATAACACAATGTGAAAGTTGTAGAGGCGTAAAATCAAGCCCTATTGGAGAATGCAAAAAATCTACCTTGCCTTTGTTTTTTCTCTAACATCCAAAAATGAGGTCTTGAGAGAGTGCAGCAGGAAAAAGGAGAAGGAAATGGCATCATTGTGGCGAAAGTGATTAAGAAGAGGGAAATGGTAATTGTAGCAAGTTCCAAACTAACCCTCCAAATTAATGTACTTCATTAGAATGAGACATACCTTCTTCCAGGGATCGGGCAACACATCATGTTTGAAGCCCCCACAAATGCAGACTGACCCCATTTTTTTAAAGAACTTCTTCATACTAGTGTCATCTATGTTCTTCATAACCTTCTTCCATTTTCTCCCATCAGTGGATAGCCTCATGGCTTGGGCAATGACTTCCTCATTTATTTCAAAGGTAATTCCATTGATGGTCACCTTGCGGTCCGTCTAGGAATTCACCAGCTACATCAAGATGAGCTCATCGCTCCCCTCCATGGCTTCCATGTAGGGAAAGAACCCACCCTCCTTCAAGTAAGTAACATCAAAAGGGTTTTTGATGAAAGCATCTTCAATTTTTTAGGGCTCCACACTGACCATATCTCCACCCATATCTGAACTATGCTCAGAAAGCTCCTCCATAGGAGTCTCAAAGACATCCCACCTGTTTGACCACCACACCGAACAACCTTCACCGGAACCCAGAAAAAACTGCAGAGAGCCCTACACAGATAGTCGGTGAAGCAAATGACAGAAAACCAGAGAAAATCCAATGCCTTGAAGAAATTAGCCAAGTGGGTACAAGTCACATGGGTGGCCAAAATGAAAGAAAATCCCTCGTGTGTAGGGAAATGAATGCAGATTCTTGATTTAAAATGCCAATTAAGCCCAGCCATTTTATCAGGGCTTACAAGTCTCGTGCCAATCCCCATGTTAGCATGATATTTGAGATTACTTGTACTTTTTCCCGAATAGGTAATAAGATCCTGTCTTTTCAAAATAATACTAAAATTGATTTCCTTTCCCATAGTGATTTTGAATTTTGAATGAGTTCTTCTTCTCGTAATACTAAAAGCCGCTCCACCTGTCCAATCGGCCTCATCCACGTTCTTCATTAATTAAATTGTTTTCTTTTTCCATAAGCAACATAGTTTGCTTGGTTAAGGAATTCAAATTCTTCTAGCATCTAATGCCCTGCAAGCCCATACCCAAAGCTGTCAGAGCATTAGCAATGACATTGCCCTCTCTGTAAATGTGCTATTATTTAAAATCCTCAAACCTAGGGAGAAGTGACCAGATGTCTTGTAGTAGATTGTACATTTTCCAGCCAACACTAAAGTTATCTTTGACCATTTCTATCACAATTTTTGAGTCTCCCTCGATAATCATCTTTTTGATCCCTGAAGAAACTGCCACCCTAAGGCCCCAGAAAAGGGCAGAGATTTCTGCCACATTGTTAGAGCCTGTCTCAAGATTAAGAGAATAGGCCAAAATCATCTGACCTAGGTGATCTCTGATAATGCCACCTCCAGCCGCATTACCAAGGGAGGCCGCCCTATCAAAATTGAGTTTGGCATAATTTTCCTCTGGGGGGACCACTTGGTATTTCTCCTCACAATCACCTTGGAGAAATCAAAAGCCTAGAAGGAGGGAGACAACTGCCAAGCCTTAGCCAACTTACAATCTAACTCCTTGGGGGAATTGGGGGGTAATCCAGTGCCACTATTAATATTCTCCATCAATAGATTCACAATCATTCTAGCCGTTACTTTAGCATCATTTTCCTCCCCTCTGAAAACTTGCTTATTCCTTTCCTTCCATAGGATCCAACAAACATGTAGGGGTAACATTCTCCAAAGCAGAAAAATAAGTGGGTTCTTCAAGGGGTAAACCTAGTTACAAACAAACCGGTCCATATTCTCCATAAAAGCCCAATTCAACTGCATTCTACTCATCATTTTAGACCAAACCAGTGTTGCATAGGGGCAGTGAATAAGGAGGTGACTAATAGACTCCACATTGTCTTTACACATACCACATCTGTTAACCAATTGAATTCCTCGCTTCTAGAGGTTGTCCAGCATAAGAATTTTTCCATGAAGAACAATCCACCAGAAGAAGTTAATTTTAGGGATCAATTGAGGAATCCACACCTTACTCCAAATATTTTCATCAGCCATAGTTTTTAATTTAGTTAAGTACAAAAATTTCACAGAGATTTCCCCTGACTTTTTGTGACACCAAATAGCCTTATCCTCAACTCGAGAGATAGGGATCCTAATACTTTCCATAAGCTTCTGGATCTCAAGGATGTAAGGGGAGATCGTAGCCTGAGCAGGGAAAGCATCAACCAGCAGCAACCATTTCCTATCTGGAGAAATGTAATCTTTAAATTTACCCCCAAAATGTCGGATCAATCTTTCCTTAATAAGACCATACTTCTCTTGACCAAGGGGCTTATCCCCCACCCACCAATCCTCACAGAAGTTAATCTGAGCACCATCTCCCACCAACCATTTCAAACCTTTAAAAAGAATACCTTTACTTCTAGCAAGAAAATTCTAGATTTTGGAGCTAGAGGGATAGTTATGACCATAGGGGAACTGGCCCTCATTGAAATACTTGGTCTTCATAATTCTACTCCAACCAGTAGAGCCTCTGAATAGCTGCCAACCCAATTTGGAAATTAGGGCCTTGTTTAAGTCTTTAATTTTCCTAATTCCCAGACCTCCCAAAAGTTTTGTTTGATAGACCGTATCCCAATTAACCAGATTCATTCTAGCCTTTTCCTCCATCCCCATCCACAAAATTTTTCTCTGGCATTTTATCATTTATTTTGAATAAAGAAAGGAAGTAAACAAGAATACCCTGCAGGGCCGCGAACAACAATTGAAGTTTCCCCTCATTGCTTAGGACCTTCCCTTTCCAACTAGCTAATTTTTTCTGCATTTTCTCAAGAATGGAGTTCCAAAATTGGTCTGAAACCTCCTTCATCATGAGCAGGGGCCCAAGGTAAGTATCAGGAAGCTCAGCTCCCATACAACCAAGACAATCCACAATATTCATCTGGGTTCTCTATTCAGTATTGAAGAAATATAATTTACTTTTTTTTTAGTTGATCACTTTGTTAGCTCTTTTTCTTGCAAAACTAAGAGGTTGCATTCAAGTATATAAGGTATACTGTCATCATTAGGTAAGTATTGCAAGAAAAAGAGCTAACAAATTGGCGACTTTACTGGGGATAAAATAAAAGGACATCAAGTTTAAGATGTTCAATTTCTTGCTTTGCTGAATCATCCCAGAGTCTGGTCATAGAGTCATCATTTTCAAAGATATATTCCTTATGATTTACAAAGTGAGTCAAGTCTATCTATTTGTTCCTACAAAAGTGTCTGAAAGTTGCAATTTTCTCCAAGATAGTTTCCACCTAATCTCACTACTGGTGAGTAGTGACTCTGAGCTCTGATTTGCACCAGTGTGCACATTGAAGAAATATTACAAAAAGAAAAGTGGACTTGCAGTGAGAAGGACAATAGATTTTGGACTCTTATGATTAGAGGAATCATAAAAAATCTCTATGTTGGAGATGTATAAGTTGCTGATTTGAGGAAGGTCAGAGTTGGGGTAAAGAGATCTCAGCTATTCAAATTTGTCCTCTGCAAAGAGGTGGCGGCTCTATGAAATTTTGAAAGTGATTTGGAGGAGACTTCAAATAAATAGTTTGCAGCAACTTCTTCATACTCCAGGTATTTTTATTTTTTGGATAAGTCTTTTGTTCCATGAAAATTAGTTATACATAAGTTTTCCCTATTAAGTGGTCAGCACTAGGTTAAGAGGGAAAAAGTGGCAGTTTGTAATCTTTTCGACTGCTAAGATGTCACAATTTAGTGTTTACAGGGGTAGTAATTTGTATGGGGCAATTAGTTTTGAGGGTATCTATGGATATCTGAATCATATTCCATCAAAGGTTAGGGAGTGTTTGCCAAAGTTTGCTAGTTTTGGTGAGCAGTCAGCTGAAGATCATTTAGAAAAGTTTGCTGACTTGGTAGACAACCATAACATCTCACATGAGGATATATTGATGAAACTTTTTGTAATATCCTTAGTTGATGTTGCAAGAGACTGGTTTAGGGATTTACCTCATGGCTCAATAAAATCCATGGAAGCATTAGAAGCTTGTTTTATTAAAAGGTTTAGTGATATTGAGCAGCTTAGTGATACAAAGTAGTATGAGGATAGGGATCACAGTGATCAACATGACATATCTGAATCAAAATATATTATATCAGAGTTTGATCTTATCAAAGCAAAGACACATATGTTGAGGCAAAGGCTCCAAGAAAAGGTGGTGCTACTTTTACAAGGAAAAATGAGCAGAGAGGAAGGAAAATCACCAAATGATTTCTACATAAGATTTTCTGATAAGCTAAAGGGATACGGTATCATTTTTTGTCCTCAGGAGTATGTATGGGTTGAGTTATTTGTTCAAATTTGTTTCCCTCATACATGTAAGTTATCAATTGCTCAGAGGGCAGAATTTTATCAGCAAGTTACAAAATGGATAAAGGGTTTAGAGGATGCTTCTTCTAAAGATATATATGATGTTGAAAACAATGATAATGAATCTAAAATTTCTGAGATTATTGAAGAATTTAGTGATAAATCTGACAGTGAATCTGAATTTAATGATATTGAAAGTAATAAAGATGAATATATGTTTAGTGATGATGAGGAGTCTACTGCTAGTGAGGATATTGCTGACATTGATATTGTTAATGAGTTTTATGAGCAGCAAGATAATGAGAAAGATATATGTAGCTAGCAAGAAGACAACTATGATGCATACATGAGTGTTTGTAGTGAGGATCTTACACAAGGTGATATGTTTTTAGAGGTTTCACTACAAGACTCCAACCAAGAAAAAAATTGCAGCATCATACAAGAAGACAATGAGGTAATGGATGTAAATGATGACAATGATTCACTGCATAGTGAAGAGATTTCAGAATTATTGTCTTGTGAATATCTCAGATTTTCAAAGAATGAAAGACTTCAATTTCAGCATTTCACACACATTGACTTTGACAAGGAATATGTATAAGATGTTCAGAGCTGTGATACTAATATTTCTTATTTCCCTTCCACTTCTTTTTCACAAGGTTACAACATAATTCATTTTGATTTATCAGATGATGATATTTTCAATGTGGTTTCAGATTCAGTAGATGTGGAAAATCTAAATATGGAGTTAAGTACTGATTTGGATAATAATGAGGATTTTGAATCTTGTCTTGATTTTAAATCTACCTTTGAACCATTAAATGATGGTCAATCAGTGGCTCAGGTTTCATTGGAAAACATTCAATATACTGGTATTTTCCCTCCCACCCACCACTTTGCTTTGAGTTTGTTTGATGATAATAAGGTGCAGGATGCCTTTCTTGTTAGAAAGAGGATTTATGATATGCAAGATGCTCCTATTTTTGATGAAGAGGTTATTGCTCCATTTCCTAAGTTTGATTATATACAAGGTGATCGGTCTTCTCTGACTTTGCATGATATGCAAGTAATGGATGTGAATGAATTTACTGATGCCTATCCAAGCAATATGACAGAGGTTGAGTATCCCTCCTTTCAGTTGAATGGTGAGTTTTTAATTTGTGGTTTACAAATCAAAGATGATAAATGTTGCAGATATCAAACTATGTTTTTATTTAATGAATATAACATGTATATGCCACACAATTTTTATCATGATAATCTGCCTGATAGTTATGGAAGCTCATATGAAGAGTATGCAGATTTTTTCTCATGTGATGAGTTAATACAGAGTGGCAGTATTTTTTATCAGACACATGGAAGAAAGAGTTTCAGTTTACCTCCGATATATGGAGATGAAAATCAGATTTATGACAGAGGTAAGAGTTGATCTCAGTTTTGGGGCTTTGGGCCTCTTGTAGATAGTGAACATATTGTACAGTTGCTTTCCCTTTCAGTTGTGTGTTTGCTTTCAGTAAGAGGTTTCCCCATTTTTTGAAAATTTTTGAGAGATGAAAGTTGAAAAGAGGAAAGAGAAAAGTGATAAAGTCTGAATTTTAGTTTTGGGGTGGTCTGCTACTCCAGAGATCTATGGTTCTCAGTATAAAATTGCATTTAAACCATCCTCAGTTAAAGCCACTATTGGTCCTCTCAAATTTGGCACAAATTTGGAGTGACCATGTTGAAACTTTTAGTCAAGCAAAGCAAGTACCCTTGAAATTTTTTGTGAGAAGGCTTAGTTAGAATGCTTGAAAAAGATGCCCTAGTGATTTTCAGCAAATATTACTTGGGAAGAGGCTTTAGTACCTTTAATTTCACATATGAAGTGGGTTCCAACTCCTAAATTCCAAATATGACATGTTTAGGGAGTAGTCATTTTGAGGTGGTCACATAAATCTGCATTCTTTGCTATGTGTCATTTTGTTGTCCAGGGCCTAGTTTGCTTCTGAATATTTTGCACCCTGTTGAGTTTCATAAGCCATCACTTTGGGAATGTGTTACATGCATATCAAAGAGCTTATTTTTTTGATCTTAGGTCATTATCAATCCATTTGATAAGTTTCCATATTCCCCAAAGTTGGTTGCTCCGAACTGTTTGCATCTTTGTTCTGCTCAAAATCTGAATAGCCCAGTTTGACAGGTTATAAATTTTGACCAGTTGATTTGATTGAGAAATTTCCTTTTGTACTATGTTCCAGTGGTCACATATTTCATATTTTCCAGTTTCTAGATCATGATGAATCCATTTGAGCAATTTTCCAGTCTGATTCTGTTGGCACTTTGTTAAGTTTCCAAAAGTTGTTGAATGCAGATTTCTGAATACCTTACTTCGAAGGCCTGCATCTTTGATCAGATGGATAGGTATGACATCATGGTGTATTATCAGGTATTTTAAGCATGAAAATGAACCAATATTGCCAATTTGCAGATCCCTATGAAATCAGATGACAAGTTTTCTAGAACCATTCTATTAGTGAATAATTCTGATTTCCTGAGTATTCAAGTGCAGAATTGCTAAGTTGTCCACTTTGAGGTCTTGAAAATGTGTACCCGGTTAAACATTTTGGATAATTGAGTTTTCCATAATATTTTAAACATAAGAGTGCACCTATTTGAAGAGTCTCAGATTCCTGCCAATCCAGTTATCCACTTTGCCAGAGCATTTCCATTTCCAATTTATTAAAGTTTCACTGAAAATGCTGAATTCAGAATTAAATGACACACTTTGTGGTTTCCCTGTTTGCACCCGGTTCGAGGTCAAGTGTAATTGGAAGTTGTTCTGCATTATAGACCTAGAAATTAACTCCTTTGAATATTTCTAGATTTTGATCAATCCAGTTGATCACTTTGCTTCGCTGTTTCCAAATTTAGTTTCTACTTTTTCACTGTGTTAAAATTAAGAAAAGTGTTAAGATGCTAACATTTGTAGTTTGGTATCAGTTGAATAGTTTGTTTTCAGAGGAAGTTAATTGAGGATTCATGTTCTACATATGACATTCAATCAGGCTCCAGAGGTTGAAATTCTGAAGGATCTTTTTGATGGGTTTGCAAGTTCAGTTTCAGAGGCAGTTTATTCAGTTTGCAATGCAGAATAGAACTAAGTTTGCAAGTTAATCATTTTATGAGAGTGGTAACTTTTGATCTGAAAGTTGTTTATAGGATCTGATTGTGAGACCATTTTCATTGCATATGAATGTAATATTTGACCCAATGGTGAAACTTCAGTGCATGATTTGGTGATTTTGCAAAGACTGATCCGGTTGAGATTTATGCTGACTCAACATTTTACATTTGCAATGTTTTCTGAATGGCTAAGTTTAATCAGTTGCATATTGTACTAGAGGATGAATTTGGTGAAGCCCTTATGCATGTGTATTTAATGATGATGAATGAATCATTTTTCCAAGTGTTAGGGTCAGGTTGCTTGTTTCAGTAAATTTTTGAGACCAGTTCCGGAGGCCAGTTACTATTAAATGGTTCAGTTTGCAAAATTGTAATGATCAGTTTGAAATGTTCGTCAATTCAGTATATTATGATCCATTTTCTTAATCAATTACATCTTGGTAATAAAAGTTGTAGAAACATGGATCTCAAAACATGTTTCAAAGAATACGATCTTTTCGGAGGAAGCGACAAGTCATGTTAACTTGACAGTTAAATCAATACCCGGATATGAAACCAAACATGTATTAAAAACATTGTATTTCTGAGATTATCATATGCGAATCCATGGTGTTCAGGTGTAGATCTAAATTGTAGAAAGGCAATAGGATTGGGAAATTTTATTTTTGAACATTATGAGTTTCAATATGTCTCCCCATCAGGAAGACGACTTCCAGACTCTTATATGAGTTATGAGAAAAGGAAAAATGGAGAAGAGGGGATCTTGAGATCTTCATACAAAAGAATTTGGTGGGTGTAAATGCCCAATCAACCAATGGAGTCTGCACAAATCAACTGAGCTGATAGCTCAACATATGATGATGCTGAAGGAAACTGAGAAGATGGGGTGATTTCAGAGATTGTTAAATGACTTGGGAGACAAAATAGCATTCGTATTTATCAACACAAAGAAAACTGCATATTCTTTATCAAGGCAAATGGATAAATCTGGTTACAGAGTGACCACACTTCATAGAGGATAGACAAGTTTTGTTTTGTGGAAACAAAAAACAAATCCCGTACCTGTGTGAATTTTCCAAGGAGCTTCTTGGATTTTCCCAAGGCTTAGCACAGGAGATTTCAAAGAATTGAAAACATCTAGAAATTGCAAATCCCAAAAATGCCAGGCTATGCATTTAAAAAGACTTTCAAATTGGAGAATCTGTGCAATTTATAAGGAGACCAGCATGGATCCTATGCGCAAACACTAAAGGTAAGTAAAGACAGTATAGTGCATGTTTTGAACAGCATGGTCTGCATAAATACAAGGGAGGCTAGTTTGAAATAAGCATTGGCTGTTTTAAACATAGCACAAGATGATTTGATTCAGTAAAACAAACAAATTTTGCTTGGTAAACAAAGGAATTTTAAATTTTAATTGAAAATACAATACCAAGTTCTAACAGAAGGAGATCTCGTGCATGATGGAGGAGTCTGTGTAGCATATTGAGGAGAATGGAGGATTCAAGTTTTAAAACCATAAAAACTTTCAATGCAACCAAAGTCTGCACAGATTTTGGAGAAGAACCTGCATATTATACCCTGCACAGAGGAAGTTTTAAAGAAATTTTAAACATTGCAAAGTGCAAACAACATTGCCATGTTTCTACGCTGATTTTGGGGGACTTTGAGATATTCCTCTACAAATAAATTTGCATAGAGTTTGCACTAGGCATGGCAAAAGGGAGATGAATCTGCGCAGATATATGGATAAGATGCCAGGCATGGAAAAAGGAAATAATCTTCAAATGTCAAAGCAGTGGTCTTTACAGTGATCAAACACGAATCCGCATAGTAGGAAGGACTCCATACAAATGAAAATGAAAGGAGGTGACTTGAAATTGCAAATGTCTTTGAAAACTCATGCACTATAAGAAAATACATTGCCGAGCCAAATACAATGTTTGTGTTGATTTTGAAAGGGCAAAAGGGAGACTTCTATTACACAGAGATGCTGCGATAGCAAATGGAGGAAGTTTTAAGCTCAAAGTTGCAAATGTAAATCCATAGAAGGGGGTGCCTCGACCTCCAAAGGGCATTGGTGGTGTTCATTAACATTAAAGCAGAGTCATTAGTGAGCAATTTCTACAGGCAACTCTGAAAACTTGAAAAACAATGAAAAAGAGATATCCCACATTTGCTGTGCATGGTCGTTTTTAATGTTTATATACTAAAATGAACACTATATCAAATAAGAAAGAGAGTCCAGAGGCTCTTTGTGGGCTCTATGGTGCTGGAGGGTGGAATGCATGGTGGGACCCCATATTTTGAACTAAAATTTGAAAATGTCTTAAAACTATAAAACTCATTATCCCACATGCACCCTATTGCGGAATTTGGAAGGTTTATAAGAAACAATGCAAAAATACTAATATGAAGCTGATGAGGAGGCTCTCCACGTGCACACCTAGTCATCTAATGCCTCAGTTTCTATGCCCAAAAATGAAGAAAAGTAAATTTTGACGAAAGTGACATGTGGCATCCAGACAGGAGGTCGCTAGAAGATAGCTGCCGAGACTTGGCGACTGACCACTAGCGGTTAGTCGTGAGGTTGCTAGATGGAGGAGATAACCACCATGATGAGGAGATAACCGCCAGTCACATGGTCACCGGATGCTGAGGATAAACCGCCAGATGTTGTCGCATGGTCACTGAATGTTAGCAGTTAAGTTAAAGGGTTGCAGAGACATGGAGACTATGTAGTCGCGTAGTCGCGAGAAGGTGGCAGTTAGAGTGAAATGATTCAGAGACAATGAGACTAAGGGAAGTCACGTGGTCGCCAGTTGAAAATGTTAAGTGGAAATTCATTCAGAGACTATGAGACTAATGCTAGTCTCCATGTCTCCAAATCAGACCATGGTTAGCCAAAAGTTCAGGAGACTTGGAGACAAAGGTGAAAAGGTGAACCCAGGGTTAAAAGGTGAGTTAAATATTAGTTTAGTACAGCTAATCAAAGGATGCCACATGTTGATTTCTAGTGAAGTATGGGCATAATATACAAAAAATTGAGGATTTTAAGATTTTGAAATGTGCACAGGATAATTTTTTAGTCTTTTATTGTAAATACTTATCAAATATGCATTTCGAGAAGATGTTTCAACATAGGAGAGATTAGATTTTTGTAGAATAAGAATTAGATTTGGACAGAATGAAGATCAGAGAATAGGATCAGATTTGCATATAAGGTTGAGACAAAATGCACATATATTTTATTTACAAAATCACATTTATTGGAGCTTTCTCGAAGGTTTTTTGAGCAGAGAATATGATCATATTTTAAATATATTTTGCAAATGAAATCAGATTTGAAAAGCTTCTCAGTGACAGAATAAAGGCAGTCAAATTTGTAGAGGATAAGTTTAGTCTTTGAAAAGATAAATGGAGTTAGATGTTTGCATGCATATATCAGATTTTTGAAGATTTTGAAAGCAAGTTAAATATGATTATGAGATCACCGATAGAGCAAAGTCAAATTTTCAAAGGATAAGACAAAAGATCAGATTTGCAAAGGAGACAGGTGTTTATCAAATATTGCCTCTAGGGTTTCTCCTTATTCTATATCTTCTCTTCTTTTCTCAGTTGTAAGGGTTGCTATTTTTTCTGCTCTATTGGGAGAGGGTTTCTGAGTCTGTTCAGTCCCTCTGCAACATGTTCAGATCAGTTTCCAAGCATTGTATCTTCTGAATATTTCTCTTTTCTATGCATATACAGTGTTCTTGTTCCTTTATGTCTCAGAGAATAACATTACTATAAAAGGCAATTATTTTCTTGTTTATGAATCAATCTCAGCACTGTTGTTCTAATATCAAGTTGTCTCCATTTATGTTTTTGAATCATGTAAACTAGGGCATCCAAGGTGTGTTAGTTTTGTCTATTGTTAATCATTTGAGGAATGCTTGCAATAGAGTTATTCAAGGGATAACTGTGATTTAGGAGTTGTTTTCAGATTTGTATGAGTTGGGATATCAAGGGTATTTCCAATCTTGTCTTTCCAGTGGATGCTGGTTATGTGCTTTCTATTCTAGGGTCTCTTTCAAGGAGAGGGTTAAAATTCTTTGAGTAGAAAAGTTGCATATCTGAACACACAAGTGGATAAATAAGTAGAACTTGATTGTTGAGGTATGTTTTATGTAAGGCATATGAA
>MU226466.1:2353918-2415647 GCA_018584345.1 Thuja plicata
ATACAACCAAGGGATAATAAAAGATACATAAAATGAATTATCCTCACAAGAGGACAAAATAGGTGTAGGGATTCCATAGGAATCTCCTACTTACATAATGCAAGTAAAGATTAATTTCTAACAAGAAAGGAGCCCTGATTTGCTTCATAAGGTAATATGCTAGAAATAAACTTTATTGCATGGTGTTTTGAGATTTAAGGCATATGCAGACAATTTAAAAGGTTACCTTATGTAATAAAAGGGAAATCAATAATGGACAGTAAGGGAGAATTTTAGGGGCTAGGGGATTATAGGCAGATCAAGAAGAGTGAATTTTACTTCAAAAAAGTAATAAATGTACAAACTTGTATTATTGTTCAATTAGTTCCTGAATAATCTATTAAAAAAATTCAAAATTGTCTCCAAATTTACATTTTCTGATTTCATATAAGTCACTAGTATCAAGGATATTATTGATTTATTATTACAAATTCCTTGTAATTGTGTCAATCTATATGCAGGTTCCTTCAAGGAAGGATTAAATTTTGAATATAGGTTGCAGTGAGTTAGAAAATGTGAGTTGGATTAGTAAGTATAATTCTAAAACAACATAAGGGATGCATTAGTGTAAGGAATTGATGCTAAGAATCCCACTAATTAGAGTTAATCTACAATTTAGATGTGCATTCATACCTTACTTTCAACTCTATTACCCAATTGGTTAGGTGTTGGTCTATAAGATTCCCTATTCTAGTCCATATATACATTCAATAATCCTAATCAATTTTTTTTATCTCTGTTATTTCCTTTATATTAGTTTAGGGTAGTTTAGGCATTTGTAAGAGAAGTAGAAGCTAAATTGATTTAATTCAGAAGTTCATGCCATTTTGAAGTAGAGATTGAAGACAAACTATTAGAAGATCAGACCTGCTTAATCAATATATAATTACAACCACCTTGGTCTAACAGAGCCAAAAGTGCAAGGAATAGAAACCACTAAATCATTCCATTAGTTATTGAGATAATTTTTTAAACTTGAACATAGAGCTTGGCATACTCTTAGGGTATCACAATCTGCTAATTTGGGAACCGATAAGACATCTTTTGATGATTTAATTTTTAAAACCAGCTGCCTATTCACTTTACCAAACATTAAATTTGGTGCTTAAAAATGTATCCAAGTGTTTGATGTGTTTGGTGCTTTGACACACTTTTATTTAGGATATAACCCAAGTAGAGAGACTTTCCTTGGTGGTAAAATAGGTACTCACCCCAAGGCAATGACCTCAAGTGGGTGTCAATTGGTCCACTATATAAGTTAAGAATAATGCCAAAGCCAAGTTTGGTTGGTATTAGCACTTATAATACAATGCCAGTTTGAAAGGGGGTGTACCTTTGAGTATATTAGACCCATATTAGGATTGGTTAGAGATTTAAGTGGCTTTTTGGATGCTCATAATGTTCCATTCTAATTATTACTAGAAACAAATTGTTTTAGTGGCCAGAATCCCTCCACTTGTTGACTCTGGGATCATGATATGTGCATCTCGAAGATACCCCTTATGTGCTCTTCAATTTGAGATAGAAAATTTATTAATATCTTTGGGTCTTTAGGAATCTAAATATTGGTATGATTGATAAGTGTGTGTCCTGTGTAAGGGGGAGCCAATGCCTCCAAGCTTCTATCTATCTGATCGAAAGTGGTATTTTATCGCAAGGGGATTCAAAAAGTATAGTCCTCTCCTAAACCTTATGTTGTGCTTGTCTTAAATTCCTAAATGACCAATTTTGTTGGTGTGTGTGTTCAAAACATATTCCTAATAAAAAAATCACTTGTCCAAACCTTCTATTGTTTACAAAAACATATTTATCAAACCTTGATTAAAAACATTGTCCAAATTTTCAACCTTGGAAACTCAAACCTTGTAGCTTTGTTTCAAATTTCCATAGGTGTCCCTTAGGATACCTCACTTGCATAGTCCCCTTTCATCCCAAGTCATTATCCTAATTACATCCTTGCATACCTTTCTTGGGTCATCTCTTTTCACTTATCCTAGTTTATGACCTTAGGTTTCATTTAGAATCTTGTCCTTATTACATTTTTTTCATTATATTTTTGGGCTTATAATATCCCTTAGTCATCATTAATTTGATTCCTTTTCCTCCACATTATCATAACCTTTTCTATATCATATTATCCTTTGCCTTCATTTTATTATATCAATTTTAGAGTTCCATTCCATCCCATTGGTTACATTTGATTTTCATTATCCAAACACCTTAGAGTTATAAGGTAACCCTCATCTATTTTAGGTTGAATTAATCTTCCACCACTTTAGAATCATATTAGGAATTTACCTTAGGAATATCTCATATAGATCCATGGGATAACCATGGTTGAAACAGGGTCTTAAGCTGCTAGGAGATTAGCGAATTCCTCATGACCATCTATGGACAATTTCAACTCAAGACCATTTCAATTTGATCCTACACAATGCATGTATTATGATGCTAATAGGGAATCGCCTATAGAGTTACACACACATCTATTTGGAGCACCACAATAACCCAACTTTGGAAATGATTTCCAATTCCCTAGGCCTAGCTCCTCATCTATATTTGACTTTGATAAATGGAATGAAGATCTTACCTCACATGTTGAATCAAGTTTCCATCCCGGTTATAATTATGTCCAACCTAAATTACCTTGGAATTAGCAAAAAGAGTCCCATATTTGATCTCAACTATCCTTAAATTTAGAGTCCTGACAAGATTTTCATGACCTTTTACCAGAATTTTCTAAAGTGGAAATTGATAAAAGTATCAAAGTATTGATTCTTAGTCACCCTATTGCATATTCCCTTATCCTTCAAGAGAAAATTAAATCAAGTTATGAGCTTAAGTCAAGTCAACATCATGGACTAATTAACAAATCTATTAAGTAATTAAATTCAATCCAAAAGGGATTAATTAAACTATATAATTGATTAAATCAATTAGTTATATAGTTCAATTAAATAAACCAAATAAAACCCATCTAATTACCTTACACAGATAATTTAATTAATTCTTAATTTGTTTCAACAACCACTAAGGGAAAAAATAATTAGCTAATAAAAAGAGAGGATTGAGAGCACATGGATCACTCCAAGGCTTTGCTATCTTAGCCACTCATTTAGCCTCTTCTATCCTCACCACTCATTTTGTCATCTTGTCCTCCTATTTGAAACACATCACTCAACCTGAACCTCAAACCTACTTTGACCATGGTTAATCAAAGTCACATCCTACCCTTGGGGATTCCTATAAATAGAAGGCATTTCTTAGTGTAAACTTACCATTTCACATTTAGAGGATAAATTCACAATTTAGAGCACTAATTCACTTGATATAAATTACATGTTGAATTGAGAATTATTAATTAGGATCATAGAAATTTGCATTTAGCATAATTCTCCATCAAGATCTTACATCTTGGATTGAATTGTGTTTTAATTATTTTTGAATTATCAATCATATAATTTTTTTTTTATTTCTAAGTTGTCACTAGGATCTCTAATGCAACTGAGAGCAATAGTCCTTAGAAATAGAGAGCAATGAGACGCTCAAGAGGTTTATCATTTCAATTGATCTAATCATATTTTATCTTTTGATTTTATTTGACTAACCCATTATTAAGGTTTCATTAAGTTTGTGTGCAGGTCAAACATACAAAATACATTTTGTGCCCACTTTGGGGCTCAAACCTCACATTCTAACATAAATTTTGAAGTGTTTACATTGAAAATTCTCATAAATCCTTAGGTTGTCACACCTGGTACAAAGGTCATATTTGGTTCAAACATTCTCTCACTTGGTACTAAGTGTCGCACACTTGGTCTATGAAAGATAGCATCCGGTTAGTGAAATTTTGCATCCGATCAGTGAAAGATCACACCTGGTCTATGAAAGATCACACCTGGTCTGTGAAAGCTCGCACCTGGTTTGTGAAATCTCGTACCTGGTCTAAACAAGTTCTCATTTGGTCCAAAGAAGCTTGTACTTGTTCCAAAGAAGCTAAAATTTGGTTTTGGATGTTGAACAAGCTCTGTTTGATGGTTATGTTGTGCATTATCATGAATTCTATCATTTAGGGAAGTTTTCATGTCATTTAGGGAAGTTTTCATATCATTTTAGGGAATTTTGAATATCATTTAGGAAATTTTGAATCTCATTTAGGGAAGGTTGAATATCATTTAGGAAAGTTTTAATCTCATTTAGGGAAATTTGCATATCATTAAGGAAATTTGCATATCATTTAGGGAAAATTGTATATTATTTAGGGAAATTTGCTCATAAACATTTGATAAATTATGCATTGCATTCGGTCTATTATGTGTTGCATTTGGTAAATTATACATTGCATTCGGTCTATTCTGCATTGCATTCGGTTTGTTCTGTGTTGCATTTGGTATGTTCTATGTTGCATTTGGTTTGTTCTGCATTGCACTCTATAGTTATTTTGTAGCATCTGGTTAATGATAAGAAACATTAAATTTAAGTTGGATAATTGATAAAATTGACAATTAATTAATTTTTTTGATGAATTGTAATAACTAAAGGGATCAAATCAAGAAAAAAATAGAAAGTGATATACAAATCACCCAATTATTATCAAGAGAAAGAGGAAAAAGGCTATACAAAGATGCAAAATAGATACAACTAGCAATCAAAGCTGAAACTTTGGAAGAAATAATTCAAGCACAAAATAGGTATTAGAAGATCGTTGATCTTTATCAAGCCTTTTATAATACTTCTTTCATTTATCTTGATGACTCTCCTATTTGAATATGGTTCATTTTAAGAAAGTTAAAAAAAAAGTGTAGAGGACATGATTATTGGAAAGAGAAGTAATCAAAGAGATTGAATGATTATGCTAAGAAAATCAATAACGCAAACATAGTGGAAAACTTAGAAGAATACGTGAAAGCATACGAACATTACATCAAAATTCTCAAATTATAGATCAAACTAGGTTTATTTGGCTTAAGTATTTGTTCATTCAATTGAGGTTGATTTGGTTTCAATTTTCCTTCATTTTGTTCACTTGGTTGTTGAACTAACATTTGGGAGAAAACTTGGATGCTAATGAGCTTGGAATGATTATCGAGGTAAAGTATAACAAAAAAATTAAAAAACTAAAAAATGTGCATAAACTTCAAGCAAGGTGAGTTATAAATCCTTTTTATTTAAAGTCATTTGTTTGAATTGTGACATCTCAAAGTTTAAATATAGCTAATTAAAAGCCTAATATTGTTTTCGAAATGAAGCATTAGGCGTATGCTCTCAACTTTTTAAGTTGAACAAAATGCCAAACATACTAACTTTGAGAATAGAAAGAAAGGTTGGTAAATGAACAAACACTAAAATTGAAGCCTTCATGTTTGTGGACAAATAACATTAGGTATATTCTCTTCACTTTTCAAGTGAATCAAAAAGCCAAATGTGCTATAGTACCTTTAGATTAAAAGGCTTAGAATCAAACCATGTTAATTGTGTTTGTGAGGAGGAAACAATAGAAATACGCTCTTACCCTTCTTAGGGTAATCAAAATCATAGACTTTTTTCTCATTTCAAATTTCTCATTTTTCATGAACATGCTAGAACTTTAGTGGGCCTGCCTAAAGTGGGAACAAGGTAAAGCCAACCTATTCCACCCACTATAAATAAAGACCTCGTTAAGTTGAAAAAATTAGAGGGGAAAATATCAAATGCTTGGATTCGTAGGGCTATAGGCCTCAATCACACGTGTGTGACTGCGTGTTCCTTGTATGATTAATTTGATATTTTTATTTGGAACCTGAAATAAACACCTGGTTAATTTAGCAATCATACCTTTTTAAAACATGTTGAACCAAATTGACCATAGGTAGATTGATTGAAGTGTTTTCTTATGGAGACCTTTTTAAAAACATTCGAAAATATACACTTTTATGTGTAGCTTTTTAGAGGTTAGAAAACATGTGTATTTGTGGTTTCTATGCTTGATGATACATGATCTTGAAAAAATAAAAAAATCCATTTAAAAGGTCCAAAGTTCATAAAAATCATCATAACTTCTTCAACAAAGATTCACAATTCCTTTTCACGCTAGTTTGGACAAGATCTCATCACATTAAATTGTCTTTACAAGAAGACGAAAGCGTGATAACAAAAGAAATTGTTGGAAATATATTAAGGCTAGTTTGACTGAGAGGGGGGGGGGGGGGGGGNTGAATCAGAAACCAATAAAATTTGATCTCTTTAATCCTTTATTAGATTATCTAATCTAATTGCATGCATAGAACATAAAATTAATAAACATCCACAACACTTGAATATTTGGTTACCCAGAAACCTTCCAAATAGAAAGTAAAACTGGGGTGGGGACGGTACCCAAAAGATGTAGTTCTGTAGTATAAATTTAGCCTATTAAAGCTTACAATTGACCACTTCTGATGGCCTGGCCTGTTAGGAGCAATAAGGACTGTTAGGTCCACCTTGTGAAAGGATTTGTACAATACAATTATGTATGCAACTTTGTTAGGAGATTTGTAAAGGACTGTTAAGTCCACCTTGGTAAAGGATTTTGCTGATGTACCTATTAGGATGAACCAGTAGATGATCTTCTATGCAACTCTGATTTTCTAAATAAGATCCAATGATATTATACTAATCACCTAAATGTGATAGATGAGTCTCTGCTATGCCTTTACACTTTTGTAATCTTCTAATCAAACTACCTCTTCATATTCACATATATGCTTATTTCTCATACATTTGGATTAAAAAAATACCTTACATATATATCTTATCCAAATCAAATACTTTTGTAAGTTGGCTTCCATGATATACAATAATATTAAACAATATAAACTAAGTTGGCCCAATACTGTTACTTGGGTCCAGTAATCCACTTGGGTGATTGATTGGCTCTCAGGAAATATGTCTTCACTTGAGAAACATAGTAAACTCTGGCACTCTGGCTACACTATGTACTCGGGTCACATTGATCACTCAGGTAATATTGATTGCCACTGTCCTCTCGGTCGACACTGCCACTGCTTGGGTTACACTTTAACTACTTGGGTTGCACTCCAAGCTACTAGCTCAGTCAACACTGTAATGGCTAAGCATTTTGGAACTAATTGAAAAAATTTATTTCCATAAGGTCTACAATCTCTCCCTTTGGCATTAGTGACAAAAACACTTATCATATCCAAAAATATGATCAAACTTCTGAGTCAAAACTCCCCCTTACCATCTGCTTGGGTACTTGCTCAGGTTTTGACAACAACTCTGTAACTCGGTTACAACTGACTCTGCTTTTTATTTTTCAAAATTGTTTTTGTAACTTTGTGATATATATATATATATATATATATATATATATATATATATCTCTTCTTCTCTTCTCTTTTGTACATGTATTTCCTTATATGTATATACAATAACTTCCCCCCTTGTTTTTGACACAAATGCCAAAAATATATCAACAAGGTAATACCAAAGTAGGATAGGAAATCACTAGGTACCTTCAAAATTTGAGACAAAGTATTGTCCCAATTTTCTTGCAACACCTTCAGGATGTGCAACTTAATCTATATCTCTGCTGACAACTCCATCATGAGCTCTGCAACTGAAAAGTTGTTTTCATGTATGACTGTCTTGGCATGAGCAATATGTTTCTGGATTACATCCATGTGTGGAAGGATTTGGCTCTACATAGCTGCAAGGGATTCCCTTGTTCTTGCTTCTTCCCTTAGTAGTTCTACCTGCATGTCAGTTAGATACTTGATCTTCACAAAGTGTGCTGAACTCAAACTAGGGTTAAGTTCCAACTGGTTTGCACTTTCCTTCAAATCTGTATCTATCTTTGTTAGCTTGGTCTTGATTTACATGGTAAATTTGGAAGTATCACTCAACTTTACAAATAATTCCACTACATTATTTACTGTGGTTTCTAGAGAGCTAATGAGAGTGTTTAGATTCACTTGATCTATTGCAATTTTACTTGCAACATTCTCTAGAACTTTATTCTCAAACTTCCTTTTTGCCTTTCGCAGTAGCTTCTCTTCACCACTTAAATATTTATTGAACTTGTGGACTATTTTAACAATTTGATCCAAAATAGAGTCATTCTCATCAACTTCTATTTCTAGTGCATCTAGGAATATACCTTTTGTTTCCTCTAGCACTCTGTTTCTCTTCTTTTCTGCTCGAAGCTTTTGTTATGTAGCTCTTTTCTTCCATAGCTCTCCTAGTATATCCGTATGCTCTACTGTCAAGTTGGATTGATCCCAATTTGGAATCACATTAGCTTCCTCAAGATCAATATCACCAGTATCTATTTCCTTCCTTTTCCTTTGACCTTGGGATTAGGTGAAGGAGCAATTTCCTTACCTTTTCAACTATCATCCTTGACTTCAATATCGAGTGGATCTTTAACTTTTGCTGCACCAACTGTAGCATCAATGCTCACTATAGAAACATTCATAGTTCCCTTCTATGACTTGGTTAGGCTTAGACCAGTAGTAGGTGAAGCCTGATGCTCGGTTCCTACTAGTCTAGATGTAGATTCTATAGTTTTATCTTTGCTCGGAGATAAGATGTTTTGTATAGGTGATTGGGGAAGGGATGCCATCACTTCTACTACTATATGTTCTACATTGGATTCTTTAATAGTTTCCACCTCATGCAATTCTTCATCATTATTCTTTACCTTGGGGTCTGTACTTGGTGCATCTGTCTTATCATCTCCTTTGATTTCAAAGATAGACTTCCATACCATAGTACCAGTCTGCACAACATCTTCTATTCTCATGTTCAATATCTGAAAGGTCCTAAACCTTAGAGTGTGATTGTTCTCATATTTGGTCATGGCCTCTTTAACCTATTTATTAGTCAAAGATGGCATGACTTGATTCAAGGTCTGTTCCCTAATATCTTTTTCTATTCAAACTGCATTGCTCCAGGGAATAGATATTGCTTTGAATAGATCTTCAATCATATGAATTTTCAATTCAGATGGATCATACTTCCATCTTTCCATTTTCTCTACAACTTCTTCCTCAATCTGCTTCTATTCATCCTTAGTTCTGGAAGCATATTTCAATGATTTTAGAGAACTCATACCAATACCTCCTTTTAGTTCTTCAATTTTCTGCTCAAAGGTAGGTGGGGGTTTCTTGAATATGACTGTATCTTCTTCTTCATCTTCCTTAGGCAATATAAGTTTCCTTCTAGATCTTCTTGTAGTGATGACAGGGGTAGAGATCTTTGTTTTCTTCTTGGGGGATACCTTCCTATTTTTCTTAGGAGGTTCTACTTCTATCTCTTCCTCTTCCTTTTCAGGTTCAACATCTACTATCTTAATTTCATCTTCTTTGTTTTTAGTGATAGAAGGAGGAGAGTCTGAAGTCTTGCCATACTTCTTTTCAAACTTCTCTAACCTCTTCTTTCCTCTTTTCAAGATCTTAGGAATCTCAATTTCCAAAGATATTATGCCCTTTTCTTCTTCATAAGTACCAAAGTATGGTGCTTTAGGATCAACATGATCATTCACAAGAGCCTCAATGATATCTTTTATCTTGTCAATGTTAACATCATATGCAAGAGTTTTCACCCATGCAACCCTAGGCTTGACTGCCTGAATGTATACTTTATCATAGTCAACTAGGAAGAAAATATAATCTTTGTAGTCTTCTACCAATTGTTTAGGGATCCTATATATATTATGCATCTTTTGTTTGAAATCATTAAAGTATGCATCCATGATGCTCTCAAAATTGTCTCTTAATTCTGCTATGAAATCATTTATTTGATAAACTATGGGTCTTCCCTTCTTCTAAAAAATCATGCCTTTGGAAGGGAAATTTTTTTGAATATAAAAGAATAGTCAAACTAGAAGTGAACCAAACTTACATGTATTGGTCTTTGATTCCTGGATGCTTTCCATGTTCTTGCTCAATTGGATGAGCTGCAACTCGGCAAGGTCAAATGAAAGGTTGTTCTTGACCACTTTGTATGCCAAGTCCACAACCTCACATGGTACGTTGTTTGGGTGGCTAGAAATGTAGATTTTGTGCACAATTACATGAATCCCAAACTTCAATTCCATGTCTGTAACTCCATTTAATCTCATGCCTCTTCCATCCCACTCAGCAAGAGTCTTCTTATCTAGGTCATCCCAGGGTAGGGTTTTGTTAGCTTTTGGCTTCTCAAGCATAGGATACCTTGTAACATAGTGTACCATTGTCTTGGTGATCTTCATGGGTTGCTCCAACCATAGATGCATGTCATGAACACAACTTAGTACAAACCTAATCCACTTAATCTAAAAGTTACGTGGCATATGAATGATATGATTCAAACCCTTGACTTCAAGGTGTTTATGTTTTGGCTTCAGATTCCTAGCTTCACATAGTTTCTCATATGATTTATTCATTTCCAATGTACCTAGCTGTTGAATGGTGCAATTATAGAACGCTCATATGTCATTGATAAATAGTACCTTCAAAGGAATTAGGGAATGAGCTCCCATCAGATCTATCTCCTCTGCAATCGCTAGATGAAGCTTAAACTTTGGAGGTTTGCAGACAACATTCCTCACCAACATCTCAGATCCTTTCTTAACCTTGTTGCTGGATGTAGACACCATAATGCTTGGAGGTTTGATAAAAAAATTCAACTTAAAGCTTTCAAACATAAATTTGCTTTGAATCACTTAAAGCTCTCAATCGCTCTGCAAACTGAAAACTTTGTAAACAATAACTCTTCTAATTCATATTTTATAAGAGATTTTACCATTGAGTTTTCATTAAATGCTCCATACATGGTAGCTGGCATAGCTCAGAATGAAGGTCGGTGAAAACTATACAACCCGACTTAACTCGGTTAAGCCTGTGTAACTCAGATGTAACTGAGTTCCTGACTCAGTTAGAATCATAATGTGTCCTAGTGCATCAATATTCTGATTTGGACTTGCTAGCATGTCTAGAACTGATGTATGATGGCTTGTATGCATAGTTCCAGTTGTCTCCTTACATATTTATTTAGAGATGGTAGATTGACCGAACTCACTGCTTTGCGTGCCATTCGATCCTTCATTATTTTGATTTGAATTTTTAGGAGATTTCCTTACCCACTGCTGATTCATCTGTGTTATTATTTCAAAAAAATTTCCTTTTCCTTTCTCAAAACCAGTATCTACTTTTTCTCTGTTCATGCAATTCTTGCTTAGATGACTGAGTTGTTTACACGCATAACATCTCTTAGTAGGATTCCTTTTTCTGAGTTGAGTCTTTGCACAATTTGCACCAATATTCCCATATTCACCACAATGACAATATCTACTCCATCTGTTGTAATCCTAACCAAAATTTGCTTTAGCTAGTTGTTCAGCAGGGTTCCATTTCTTAGTTCTGCACTCGGAAGATTTGTGACCTTGTTTGTTACAATTGAAACATTTTCCTTCAAACTTAGGTCTCTTAGTGCATTCACTTTCCCTATGTCCATTTTTGTTGCATCTGTAGCATTTATCATTAAAATTTGACTTTTCATTTCTCCAACATTTATTTTTTGTGTGCCCTAACTTTCCACAATGATTACAAGTAGGTTTCATGTTCTTTTGAGTTCCTTGTTGTGAGGATTCACCTTGTTCAGTATAACCTAATCCATTTTTTCCATGATGTCTGAGTTGAGTTTGATCTGTCGACTGGTCCATTCTTAGTTGTGGATTCATCATACTCTCATTGGTTTGTTTTTTAGCATTGAGATCATTCTACAATCTTTCATTTTCTGTCCTTAGATTGATAACTTCTTGATTTTCATTATTGAGTTGATTTATCATATTTGCTTGCTGAAGTGACAAATGATGGATTTCATTTCCTTTTTCTTCTAATCTTTCACTTAGCAATCTTTTATCTTCTTGTGCCATTTCTCTGTCATTTTCTACTTGATTCTTTTGTTCCATGACTTCACATATTCTGATTGAATGAATTTCTTGTTCTCTCTTTAACTTTCTGACTTCTTCATGTAAATTGAGATTCTTTGCAAGTAGGTCTTCAATGGCTACATATTCTTCTTTAGAAATTCTTTCTTTGCATAAGTCTTCAATTCTTTCTTCTATGTAAGTTTTATAATTCATCTGCACTGCTAAATCTTTTCTTCTTTTCAAGGAAAGAGAGAGCTACTCCTTGAGTTTTTTGATATGATCCATGGCCACTTGTAGATCTATGTTTTCATTTTCAATGACTTTCTCCAATCTGTATGTTTCCATTTCCTCTGATCTTTTCTCAAGCTGTTAAACTTCTGTTAAGAGAACCTTTAGCTCTGATACCAATTGTTGGAAATATATTGAGGCTAGGTGACTAAGAGGGGGGGGGGGGGGGTGAANTAAGAGGGGGGGGGGGGGGTTGAATCAGGAAACAATAAAACTTAATCTCTTTAATCCTTTATTATATTATCTAATTTGATTGCATGCATAAAACAAAAAAGTAATAAACATCCACAACACTTGACACAATATTTGGTTACCCAAAAACCTTCCAAATAGAAAGTAAAATTGGGGTGGGGATGGTACCCACAAGATTTAGTACTACAATATAAATTTAGCCTGTTAAAGCTTACAATTGACCACTTCTTACGACCTTCTTTGTTAGGAGAAATAAGGACTGTTAGATCCACCTTGCGAAAGGATTTGTACAATACAATTAAGTATGCAACTCTGTTAGGAGACTTGTAAAGGACTATTAAGTCCACCTTGTTAAAGGATTTTGCTGATGCACCTATTAGGATGAACCAGTAGATGATCTTCTATGCAACTCTAATTTACTGAATAAGATCCAATGACATAATACTAATCACCTGAATGTGATAGACGAGTCTCTATTGCGCCTTTACACTTCTTTAATCTTCTAATCAAACTGTCTCTTCATATTCACATATATGCTTATTTCTCATACATTTGGATAAACAAAATACTTTACATATATATCTTATCCAAATCAAATACTTCTATAATTCGGCTTCCATGATATACAATAATATCAAACAATATAAACTAAGTTGGCCCAATACTATTACTCGGGTCTAGTAATCCACTCGGGTGATATACTAGCACTTGGGCAATATGCTCTCACTCGGGTAACATAGTAAACTCTGGAACTCAGGCTACACTATGTACTTAGGTCACATTGATCACTTGGGTAATACTGATTGCCACTGTATGCTCGGTCAACACTGCCATTGCTTGGGTTACACTGTAACTGCTCCTGTTGCACTTCAAGCTGTTGGCTCGGTCAACACTGTAATGACTAAGTGTTTTGGCACTAATTGACAACATGTATTTTCATAAGGTCTATAATCTAGACTACCCTATTGTAATCGCCTAAAATTGGTCTAGCCAAATCAATTTCCCTAAATGCTAATCAAAAGATCCAATTTCCTACTCATGATCAAATCAAGCTAATTTTAAATATAATTATGTAATTAATTTAGATCAATTTAATTACATAATTTATCAATTATTATTCATCAAGGATCATTCATTGATTAATACTCCTAGCTATTTAATTAAATCAAAACAAAAAATGCACATGGCTAGTGATATTAATTAATTAAATTAAATAAATATACTATTATACACTCAACTCACAAAAGGAAAAGAAAATCAATTTCCTCTAATGAGATCTAGTCACACGGATCACAGGGTCCTAATCTTAGCCACTCATTGAGGATTGATCTCAACCATCAAATTAAAATTCAAGTCATTTCCCTCCAATTATCAAACTTGGAAATCTATAAATAAACACCCGATCAAGGCATTAAAATATCTAGCTTTTGAATAATAAAGTGCTGCTAATTTATATCTAGATCATTCAATTATTCTATTTTTGCATCCATTTCTTATCTTATTTCATCTAATCTTTCATCACTTCTTCTAATTACATACAAAGTAGATGCATTTCTTAATATATCTTCCATTTTAGAGTGTATGATCACTGATCTAATGCATATTTTGATAGAACTAACATAATTAGATCAAACTCTCTCTAAATAGGAAGCTATAGCTCACTCTTAATTGTTATGATTTGATTAGTTCATTAGGTACTAACAATTGAATTAATGAGTTATAGAGTGTTGTGTTTGCAAATTTGCAGGTACAGGTGAAGTACACATAAACACATACACATTTTTGGCGCCCACCATGGGGCCTAGCTCCAAATTTTACATGATATAACCCTCTATTCTATGGCACAGATTCACATTTGGTGAACATGATCACATTTGGTGAACATGATCACAACTGGTATATTCAATCTCACACCTCATAAATCTCAAATCGCATAAAGATCACATTGGGTAAATTCTGGATCACATTTAGTTTTCTTAATCACATTTTTTTAATCCTCAATCGCATCCGGGAAAGCTCAAATTTAGGGAGATTTTGTAATGACATATGGTGTTCCGATTTGGATAATTAGTGGATTTCTAATGACTAATGGGTGAATTTGGTGCATGTGATTGATTATAGTAGCCTAACATTGTCTGCAAGACATTTTGACAGAGATTACGCAGGTCAAAGATGATGGAAAACTACTAATGCATGGTCTTGTAGGTTTCCTAAAATGATTCAACCAAACTTCATGATTGTTAGTTCTTTTTCTTGTAACATCCTTTCCTAGATGAGATTCTGAGACCCGGTTGTGGGATTAAAAACCTAGGATGCAAACTCAAAACTATTAGCAGAAAGGAGACAAGAGAAAGCCAACATCGACAAGGTTCAAAGACCTTTTACACTTTGAGATCCACATCACTTAGGTAGGTATACCTAATCTGAACACATATAAACCCTTGTGACAAATAATAGGTTGCAGATACAAACTATGCAATAGTTGTTAAACCTATAGGTAATATGCACCTCAATGTTTTTACCAAATCTTATGCATTATCCCACTTGCATAAAGTATGTTTGGAAAATAGAACTACTCTAACTCCTTCCTACAAACATGAAGGGAAAATATTTTCATTGATGTATTTGATTAATATATCCTTGAAATACCCCAAATCCCACATAGACCAGTGCCTTATCCAATGGGCAACAGTGTCAAACATAACAGTACAAAAGGAAGATTATGAACAAAGAAAATGACACAGTCTGATATGTCTAATGCCTTACATCAAACATACCCCATCAATCAAGTTTTACTTATGGATCTACTAGTGTGTTCAAATATGCAACTACCTATTCAAAGTATTTTACCCTCCCCTTGGAAGAGACCCTGGAATAAAATATACATTAATCAACATCCACTGAAAGATAAGTTTGACATATCCTTAATAACCCAAACTCATACATATTTAAAAATAAATCCCAAATCACAGTCATAGTCTAAATGACTCTATTACAGATCTTCAATAGACAAGACCAAAAAACCCTTGATGCCTTAGTCTCTATTATTCAAAAAGCATAATGGAGGCAACTTGATAACAATACAAAAACACTGCAATTTCATTCCTAAAGCTAACTATTACAATGGATATCCTTCTCTGAAACTAGAAAGAGATCAAGAACACCCTATATGCAGAGAAAATGAAGAATATATACAGAGGAACCACACTTGGAACCTACCTTCAAAACAAAGGAAAATTGAACCCTCTTTGGAACCTCCTTGTGCTACAGAAAAAATTAGAACCCTTATAATAGAGAAAAGAAAGGCATATATAGAAGAGGGAAACCCTAGAAAAGATATCCATTTGACACCTATCCTTCTCTGAAATCTGATTTGCACCAAATTTATTTCTCTAACTGACTGATCTTTCTTCAAAATATCTTAAAAACAATCTTATCTACATCACCACCTATCTAAAAACATTAACTCGATAAATAAATACAAATCCACTAACAATCCGGTCAAAATATCTGCCCCTGCGACTAGAATGAACTTCCATATGACTAGAAAACCTTTGCAAAGGTTTGAATATTCAAATATCTATTTCAACAGTCACACCTGACACAGAAAATCCCATCAACGACCAAGATCAAACCCTGAAATCAACTTTAAAATGTGGCTGTCAATCTCCCTTTACTGGCACCTCCACATAGAAATTTGGTCCCACTTGACTTTCTGGACACACGTCAACCATGTGTGAACCCGTAATGAATAAGCTTGGTGTATCTTCACATAGCGGTATCATGCCCACTTTTGAACAAACTTTAATTTGATTGTCCTTTACCTCTTTAGAATCCCAGACCCACGATCTCAGGTGGCTAAGTGTCAAACAGGCATGATTCCATGATGAATATCTTTCGTTCATCTTTTGTTCAAGGCATTATGCCCACCATCAGATCAAAATAGATTTGACTACTAATTAAATTCCTTTTGAAAATGCTGACCCCACAACCTAGGTTGGACACATGGCACCCAGGCCCGATTTTGTGAAGACTAAACATTAGGAAAATTTTGATGAAGGGATTACGCCTACCGTCTGATTAGATATGATGTGTCTGATCTTTATTTTACCTTCAGCTCTGGGTAGGACCCACTATGTGCTATGTGGAAACCAATCATGAACCTATGATGAATAAAAAATAGGCATCTTTGCATTGTGGTATCATGCCAGTCATTAAATCAAACTTAATATGGCAGTCCATAATGTTCCTTTGGTTCTACATTGGTCCCACCACATGACACGTGTCACACATGTGTGATCCCTTGAAGGATAAAGTGGCTGCATCTTTTGATTACAAAATCATGCCCATCATCCAATGAACGCAAATCTGATCTAACTTTAACCTGCCACTAGCTTAGAAGAAGTGGGCCCTATAATCTAGGATGGACAGATGTCATCATCCATGATGTCGTGATGAGTAACCACTAGGAAAATTGTGATCAAGGCATTACGCCTGCCATTGGATTGAAAGGAAACTTCTTGACATCCTATGAAGGAATGAAAATTCAAGGGGACATAAAACCTAGGAAAAAGTAATACATACCCAATAGGACTTAGGTTATATTAAAATATGGGCCCCTAATGATGAATTAAAGCACATGGGTTAAAGAACTTAAGTGACCCAAAAAGGTAATGCAAGTTTATAAGAAGCTTGGAAGACCTAGGGTTTAACCACCACATGGAAGCTAAGGGTTTTAGAAAATGGCTCAGATATATCAGAACAAGGAAGGAAATAACACCATGAAAACCAAAATTTATAGTCCTAACAGTGGCTTTGACTAAGGAAGGTTGATTGCAAGATCAATACTAGATTCTAGATCTCTGGAAAAAGCAGACCAAGGACAAAAAAAAAATCCTACAACAAAAAACATAGGTATATGTACAAATATACATTACTACTTAGCAGATTTAACTTATCTCCACCCCTTTATTTCCCTGATTTGAAGGAGTCACCAGGCTTGATGGCCCAAAGCAATCAACAAACTTCTTATTCAACTTGCCTCTGTCAAAAATAAATTTTTCTTCTCTCTGAACTGGAAGCAACTTGAGAAAATAAATTTTATCTGCCTTACTTGGCCTACTGACACTTTCCATTAGCTCACCATACAAATGTTTTTCACCATACTCATCAGTAGAGCCCATATGGCAATCAGGCAAAGAATAAAAATACAGATCTTGTGGCATATTAATGTTGCATGCATTAAGTACAATGAAATAAGATCAAATGAAACATTCTTCATCTTCTAATTCACAACCACATCTTGGAAACTCATCATCCAGCTGAAAGGTAAAGCATTCATATTCTACCATATAGTTGGTATCATTTATAACGTTTGGATTCTCATCATAATATTCATATAAAGGACTAGAAACCAAATGTAGATCTTTGTTACAAAGATTATGGAAAAGGATTGGCTAACCCATATCAATGTCTTTATAAAATAAAACATTTGAATACTTACTAATATGACAACCCATATCTATGCCACAATCACCCTCTTCAAAGGAAAATAGATCAAAATCTGAACAAGAGGAATGTTTAACATTATCATTTTCATAAAATGAAAACTCCATGTTATGATCCTTGTTATCTTTTCTAGTAGAGTCACTACAAAAAACTGATTTACGTGAGAATGAATCAATGTCACCAGGACTTTGCACACTAGTAGCATTTCCATTAGATGCATAACCTTTTAACTATTCCTCACATGGTATCAAATATGAAATCATTTCCCTTTTTGCATCAACAACATAACAATATTTCTCACTAACCTCTTCATCATTAACATGAGGAATAAAAACTATCTGAGACAAGTCCTCTTCATTCACATTCTTTTTTGAGCTAAGTACATGGTTAGTGTGATCATTGGGTTCATAAGAATCTTGAAATTTATCTCCATTTATTAATTCAAACCCATCTTTTGCATTATCTAGCTCAACATTATGTGCAACTTTGGATTTAGAATCTTCAATATTCTTTATCCAGTTCCTAGCATACTCAATACCTTCTTGCCTCAAGGAGGCAGGTCAATCAATTGAATGAGAAAAACAACGTTCCAAAAACAAATTAACCCAAACTAACTCTTGAGGACTAAAAGGAACAAGAAACTCCTTTAGTGCAACAGTAAACCTCTTGTAAAAAACAAGTGCAGATTCTCCCACCATTCTTTTCATTCTCTCCTTTAGTGACAAAATAATATGTTCTTGAAGCTCTTGTTCTTGAATTTCTTGTTTTAATATTTTGTTATCTGCAAGAACCTTTTCAAGATCTGGAAAAGGCCTTCCAGATCTAAACATATCTCTAGTATATACATGTGAATCATCACTTTGAGAAATTTTTTTTACTTGTAGCAATACAAGTTCTTTGGATTCACTATGCAACTATAAAATAATGTATACTTCCACTTGATTTTGCAAAATGCAATTCTAACCTTGAAGCATGCAAACCTCTATTCAAACCTTATTCCTTTTCTTAGTGCTTAAATCACTTAATAAGGAAGTAGTTTTATAACCTTGAAAATAAAATACATGGATGTATTGGAGTATTTGTAAAAAATACTGATATGAAGTCACCCTCACATCACCTTTAAAATATTTGGTAGAGTCGCCACCTCTTTGCAAAGAAAAAATTTGAATCAACTGAGATTTCTTCACCCCACTCTGACCTTCTTCAAAACAAGAAAACTCACAACACACCCCCACTAATAGGGTCTCACATAGATTCCTCCCTTGACCATTATTTCAGTCATTGGAGCCCAAACATATGCTTCATGATAACTGCAAGCCCACCTTTTTTATTAGTCTTTCTCCAAATATGCACAGTGGTACAATCAGAGAACTCAGAGTCACCACTTACCACTTGTGAGATAATATATATTTACCTTTTAGGAAATTGGACCTTTTGGACACTTATTGCAATGACAGACAAAAAAAAACCCTAAATCACTTTATAAGTAAGAGGAATACTTATTTTTAGCACATGATTCTATAACAATTATATCGCTCTAGGATTGATTTTTACTAAACAAAGAAAAAAGCTCTCTTATCCCCAGCTGAGTGTCTATATTGTTGTTGCCTCCTAGATTGATTCATCAAAGAAATCTTGCTGAAAATTATGTTGAAGTTATTAACTTTTGTCTCCCCAGTAAAGTTTCCAATTCTATTAGTGACTCAGATGGGATAATTCCATTTGAAAATTTGATTTGATTTATTTATACCAGAGTTTCCCTGAGAAGGTCTACAAGATATTTCTATTATATATCCCCAACGGAGTCGCCAATTTTGTTAGTTATTTTTCTTGCAATCTCCTTTCCTAGATGAGATTCTAAGACCTAGTTGTGGGATTAAAAACCTAGGACACAAAATCAAAACCCTCAATAGAAAGGAGACAAGAGAAAGCCAACATTGACAAGGTTCAAAGACCTTCTACACTTTGAGCTCCACGTCACTCAGGCGGGTATACCTAATCTACACACACATAAAACCTTGTGATAAACAATAGCTTGTAGATACATAGCCATGGAATAGATTTCAAACCTACAAGTAACATGTACCTCAATATTTTTACCAAATCTTATGCAATATCTCACTTACATAAAGTACATTTGAAAACAAGACCTATTCTAACTCCTTCCTATAAATATGAAGAGAAAATATTTTCATTGATGTATTTGATTAATGGATCCCTAAAATACCCCAGATCCCATATACACCAGTGCCTTATCCAATGGGAATCAAAGTCAAACATAACAGTGCAAAAGGAAGATTATGAATAAATAAAATGACACAATCTGATATGTCTAATGCCTTACATAAAACATCATAGGATTGGATAATATTGAGAGTGGGGGGCGGGGGAGGGTGAATCAGTATTATAACAGTTAATTAAATTCTTCAACCACTTGAACATTAACCATACAATTGCAGTAAAGGAAAGAACATAAACAAATAACACAGAACTCATAACACCATGATTTGTTTAGGAGGAAACCCTAGTCAAGGGAAAACCCCAGTGGGGATGATACACACAAGAATGTACTAAAGTATAATGACCCTGTAAGGAGACCTAGCCCTGTTGGGAGCTGAATATTACATAGTACATTTCCCTGTTAGAGGAATAACAACCCTGTTAAAGGTTCACAACACCCTGTTAGGGGCCAATGAGCTTACAACTCTTACAATGCAATTCTATTACAAAAGGTTCTCAATTATGAACAAAACAAGCATCACAAATACTTTGATAGTTCTTTTATAGCTCCACCATTCTCTGCTCTACCATTCACATGTCTACTCTGCATAGACTTCACTCACTCCTTTCTCTTTACCAAAAAGATCTTACATATATATCTTTTAACTTTACAAAGTCAGCTCTTAGTATGAATATTACAAACAATACTAAGTCGGCCTTCAATAAAAAATACATTTAATATAGTAAATATCAAATGCATAGTTGGCGCTCTTGCATAGTCAAAGTATAGACTATCAATAACAAAAATACAACTTTGATTTCCTGGAGTCCAAGTCATACTCCCTTATTCTTCGCTACTGTCCAACTGCTCTGTGTTGATGTTCTATGTTGTCTGTTAGTCTTCAAATCCTTATAACTTATCATAAACTTAACCAAATCCAAATTGATCTTAGGCGTATGTCATAAATACTCCATACTATCTTCCACTAAGCTCACATGCCTTAATTCATCGATCTTTGTCTTTGATATCCAAAACAATACTGTACCTCTGTTTCTGTACTTAGTCAATTTCAGACATACCAAAACTTATCTTCAAAACAATTGATCTTAAACCTAGATGTGTTTCCATAAATGACAACCAAAAACTGAATCACATTACCCAAATTGATCACTTTCCAACAATCTCTCCCTTTGGCATTGATGGCAACACTTAACAAAAAAAATACTAAGTGTTCCAACAAAACAAAACTGTCTCCACTTCTTCTCCTCATCTTTTTCATTTTCTTTTCTTATATATATATTTTTGTTCTCTCTTCTCTTCTTCATTCATTTTTTTTGTTCTCTCTTCTCTTCTCTCCCTTTGACAACAATGACAAAGGTGCACACAAATAATTATCACTTCTTTCTCACAATTTTTAGAATGTCTTAGAAGGAATCTTCCAAAATCTTCACTTTAGTGCTCCATGTCTTAAACAAAATCTGACTTATATGAATCAATCCATTCAATGCAAAAGATGCATTTTCAACATTCTTCAAGTCTGTGGGCAGGCCTTTAGCCAATGAATCTGTAGTCTTTTCTAAAATCTGTTAGATGTGCCTCAAGTATTGATAGCTCCGGAGTAATGAAGTTCCTCAACAAATTAAATTTGTTCAGTACTCACTCCTTCTCATTCTCCAATATACTGATCTTAGTCAATATCTTTGTCACTTAAGTGTCTAACTCTGTAGTGGACTGTGAAGATGTTTCACAACCATCCATTAACATGTTCAAGGTTTCCCTTTCCTTGTTAATAATATCTTCAACTTTCTGAATGTGTCTGATAGGATTCATGCTGTAACCAAATAACTTTCTCCCATGTGTAATGTCATTCTTTGCATTTATCAAACAAGTTTTCACAACTCCTAAGTCCCATGAGATGGACTTGCATACTTTTATTAGCTTCTTCTCTTCATATGTTTTCTCTTCTTTCTCCTCTGCAGTCTTTAGCAAATTTTCAAAGTGGCCATCAAACTCATCAAGTGTGACTTTCAAGTTCTCAATATCATCTTTGTTCTGGAATACTAAGGGCGCTGGAAGCAATTTATTCACAGTATCAATAGCTCTTGAAATCAATTTTGTCTTCTTATCTCCTTTCTATACTGATTTATCCTTTGCTTTGTTCAGTGCGGTGAATGCCAGTTTCACCAGTTCATCTTCATCCATGTTATCGACATTTACATTACTACTTGCCAACAAGAAGCTAGATGGTGAAGTTACCTCTTCCTTTTCATCTTCTTTTTGCTTAGTCTTTTGTCCTTCATCCTCTTTCTTCTCATCTTCCTTATTCTCCTCTTCCTTCTCAGGTTCATTAGCAATAGAAGTGCCCATGGTTACTATAAAAGGGTCCTTCTCATCTTGTGAGGGGTCTAGTATTATTGCCACACCATAAACATAGAAATCTATAATAGTGTCTTCTTTACTCTCTTCATCATTAGTCTCTGTGTCCTTTGTGCTATCATCCATTCCCAATTATGTAGGTAAATCTATCTTAGGAGGTGGGGGCTTGACAAAAGTAGTTCTCAACAGTATCTTCTCAAATGCCTTTTGAGTTTCCTCAGTCACTTCATCATATTTCCTCGCCATTATCTTTAGTAATCTGGTCTTTGTCCTCAACGGGGCTTTCAATTCTTTGACTATAATATCTCTCTCTTGTACGGATAACACAGGCAACATGTCATCAATCTCTTTGTTTCTAATATGACCATCTTCAACTTGTGCCAAATGTTTCCTGCTTTCCAATTTTGTATACAAATATGAGGGTATGCTTCCTTCAACTTCCAAAAGTGTCTTCTTTAAACTAAGCATGTGTTCTATCACAACATCTTCAATTTTTAGTTTATCTGCTTCTTCATATCTATCATAATATTTATCAATTGAAACCAATTTTCCTTGTTCAATTTATCTTTTCTCTAGCATTTTAATGTCAGGTTTCCATGCTTTATTCTTCTCAGTTTTCTTCTCTTCTTCAACAGCATTCTTCTCTTTTGTCTGCATACTAGATCTAGTTACTCTAGTAGTAACTTCCTTCACTTGTTCTGCCTTCTGCTGTGGTGGAGGTGTGTTATCAACCATAATTACTTCAAGGGTGGAAGGGGAATTAGAGCTTCCACTAGCTACTCCAAGGGATCTATCTTCCATCTTCTTCTTAATATCTTTCAGTTCTTCCTCAGATAGACCAGCCTTTACTCCATAGTCATGAATAAGATTAGCAATCTTTCTCTTCCTCTATCCTCTATACTATTCTTCTCTTACCTTCTCTGACTTCTCCTCATATGTTCACCATCTCTCTTCTGATGTATCAACTTCTGATGCAAGAATATGTTCTACTTGCATGGTGAGTACTTCAAAACTCACTTCATAGCCCATAGGGTAACACCATTTCTTTCTAAGGGTCACTGCCTCAAAACATACACAGACTAATATTTCAACCATAAAACAAATTGTGTCCTTGTACTTCTCAACAATGTCCTCATGTAGTCTATATCTACTCTTCATTTGTCTTTGTAGAATTTTGATCATTGCAAACAGTTCTCCATCTACCCAAGTAGTGTTCTGTCTTTTGTAACTCTGTGAGATTAGTATACCAGTAGAAACTCCATTTTTCCAGCCACTAGGGTGTAGACCAGGAAACTTATGTTCAATATGAATGAACATGTGTACCAATAATGATCCAAACCTAAAAGTTTTTGTTCTATCCTTCTTTACAAGCTTTACATTCTCTAGGAATTGTTGTGCCAATACTTCGCATAGGTTGTACTGTGTGTTTTCTTTTATCATTCTCCATGCCACCATAATAACTCCAGTTGATACTGAATTAGGTCTGCTGTTGTAGAAAAATTTGTAACCAAGTATCATTGCAATCAACCTTACATCTTGTTGGAAAATATCATTAACTGTCATTACCCTTCTATCCCTCTTCGAGTGTGTTAGGGTTTTGACTTCCTTCTTGACATGTTTCTCTGCAACGGGTACAACTCCAGTGTTATCTAAACCAGTAATCTCATGAATTAGGTCACTACATATCTTCATAGGTTGGCTACCAATCCATATGAATTGGTCATGAACCCTGCTCATAAGTATTTTAAACCATTCATTTTCATCGAAGTCGCACAGATCCATAATCTTCATTATACTTAATTGACTGAAATGTTTCTATTCTTCCTTCATGATTCTGTTCTCAGTCATATCTTCCATTTCAGTGAGTATATCATCATCTCCCAATGTGTCATACTTACAATGTATGTAAGCCCTGATGTCTCCTATGTGCAATACGCCATGTGGGGTCTATGAAAATTCTCCTTCTGGATCTTCTTCACACGACTTAAAAGGATGTTTCTTAAATTTGTATCTAGGATGATCAACAACATCAAAAATCACAGGTGCATCCATAGCTTAGATAATGTAGAATACCTTTCACACACGAAAATCTGAGTTTATGCTTTGATCGATCACACACGAAAGGTGTAGAAATGTCTAAATACTTCTGCTCTCTGATCTCCTTGACTCGCTCCTTGTCAAATGATAGAAAAATAGATCATAACACGGTGCTTTTTATAACTTTTCTTTTTCACTCCAAACTGTCTTGTCGGTTGCTAATTCTCGCGATCAAAATATACAAGTCGATTGATGATGCACTCTTAGATATATGATCCATAATGTCGGCTCAACATATTCCCAAGCTCGCATGAGCTCACTAGATTATTTGTGGGGTAGGATAAATTCTGATGTGTTGCATTTAATGCTCCCCTAAGGCCATGATCAGCCGATTAGGTTGATTCTGTCTTTCTACCTTCAGGAAAAGATCTAGTAGCATCTACTGACTCTCCCTGAACTGATGTCTGACTAGTTTCTTTAATCTTCCATATCTTAACACTGTTGTTGTCTTCTGCTTTCTTAAAAAAAAATTCAAAATCACTCTTCACATCTGCAATACTCTTTCTATTATCACCTCCATTATTTTTAGGTTTCATAGGAGGTGGTGTTCTTCTATTATCTACTCCATTATACCTGCATAACTTTTCTATATGTCCTGGATTATTGCATTTGTAACATATAGGTGGTCTTCTTTCTTGATTAACTTATAATTTACTATACTTCACATTGTGTCCAATGTTTTTACATTTGTAGCATGTAGGTTTCATTGTAGGTTCTCTTCCATTGTCTTTTCTATATCCAGATTGATTAGGTCTTCTGCATTTAGTCTTCTTATGCCGGTATCCATTATAGTTAAATCAATAACCAGAAAAAGTTATAAAAGGGGCATTACCTCTACAGTCTCTCTTCATGTGTCCAAATTTGATGCAACCAAAGTATCTACCTCTGAAAGGTCTGATCTACTCTTTAGGTTCTTTACTAGATGATTTCTCAGCATCAATCTTCTCATCTGATTTCTCTTCCTGATTCTTTGAACATTCAGCTTCATTGAAGCCAATACCAGTCATATCACCTTTAGGTTTCTGCTTGTCTAGTTGTTCATCAATCAAATCACTGCTGGTGTGAAGTTTCTCAATATGTTTCTTTGCTTCAGTAAGTTCATCTTTCACAATCTAATTATATTTCTCCAATTCTAAGTATTTGTTCTTGTAGCTGTCAGCTTCATCTTTCATTTGATTCAATGCAGTGTTCAAGGTTTTTTCAGCTTTCTTCTTAGCATCCTCCTGTATCTGTATTTATTTAGCCATATTCTTGTTCTCAATCTTCAAAGTCTCAATCTCTTCTTTCAGTTGCTTCACCTGATCCAAATTGTCCTCATCTGAGTCTTCTTTTATCTAAACAACAAGATCTTCTCTCTAATTTCTGGAAAGTTTGAGTTGTTCTTTCAGTGTCTTTATGAATTTCTCAGCTCTTCGGATGTTGAACTTCAATTCACCATTTTCTTCTTTAGCATTATAAAGGTCTTCAAGTGCAGCTTTAAAGTTTTCCTGTAAACTATTCAAATCCATTCTGATCTCCCTCAAGCTGTTAGGCTTTCTCTCCAAGGGCCAAATGCTCTGATACCAATTGTTAGGATTGGATAATACTGAGAGGGGAGGTGAATCAATATTATAATAGTTAATTAAATTCTTCAACCACTTGAACATTAACCATACAATTGCAGTAAAGGAAAGAACATAAACAAATAACACATAACTCATAATACCATGATTTGTTTATGAGGAAACCCTGGCCAAGGGAAAACCCCGGTGGGGATGATACCCACAAGCATGTACTAAAGTATAATGTCCCTATAAGGAGACCTAGCCCTATTAGGAGCTGAATATTACATAGTACATTTACCTATTAGAGGAATAACAACCCTGTTAAAGGTTCACAACACCTTGTTAGGGGCCAATGAGCTTACAACTCTTACAATGTAATTCTGTTACAAAAGGTTCTCAGTTATGAACAAAGCAAGCATCACAAATGCTTTGATAGTTCCTTTATATCTCTACCATTCTCTGCTCTTCCATTCACATGTCTACTCTGCATATACTTCACTCACTCCTTTCTCTTTACCAAAAAGATCTTACATATATATCTTTTAACTTTACAAAGTCGGCTCTCAGTATGAATATTACAAACAGTACTAAGTTGGCCTTCAATACAAAATACATTTAATATAGTAAATATCAAATGCATAATCGGTGCTCTTACATAGCCAAAGTATAGGCTATCAATAACAAAAATACAACTTCAATTTCCTAGAGTCCAATTCATACTCCCTTATTCTTCGCTGCTATCCAACAGCTCTGTTTCATTGTTCTCTGCTATATGTTAGTCTTCAAATCCTTATAACTTATCATAAACTTAACCAAATCCAAATAAATCTTAGGTGTATGTGAGAAATACTCCATACTATCTTCCACTAAGCTCACATGCCTTAATTCATCGATCTCTATCTTCGATATCCAAAACAATACTATACCTCTGTTTTTGTACTTAGTCAATTTTGGACATACCAAAACTTATCTTCAAAACAATCGATCTTAAACCTAGATGTGTTTCCATAAATCACAACCAAAAAGTGAATCACATTACCCAAATTTATCACTTTCCAACAAAACATACCTTGTCAATAAATTTCTACTTATGGATCAACCGGTGTGTTCAAATATGCAACTACCTATTCAAAGTATTTAACCCTCCCCTTGGAAGAGACCCTGAAATAGACAATACATTAATCAACATCCAATGAAAGACAAGTTTGACTTATCCTTAAATATCCCAAACTCTTACATATCTAAAAACAAATCCCAAATCAAAGTCATCCTCTAAATGACTCTATTGCAAATCTTCAATAGACAAGACCAAAACACCCTTGATGCCTTAGTCTCTATGATTTAGAAAGCATAATGGAGAAAACTTGATAATAGTACAACAACACTGCAATTTCATTCCTAAATCTAACTATTACAATGGATATCCTTCTCTAAAACTAGAAAGAGATCAAGAACACCCTATATGCAGAGAAAAGGAAGAATATCTACAAAGGAACCACACTTAGAACCTTCCTTCAGAACAAAGGAAAATGGAACCCTCTTTGGAAACTTCTTGTGCTATAGATAAAATTGGAACCCTTACAACCGAGAATAGAAAGGCATATATAGAAGAGGGAAACCCTAGAAAAGATATCCATTTGACACTCATCCTTCTCTAAAATTTGATTTGCACCAACTTTATTTCTCTAATCGACTGATCTTTCTTAAAAAAATCTTTAAAAAAATCTGATCTGCATCACCACCTATCTAAAAACATTAACTTGACCAATAAATATAGACCCACTAACAATCTGGTCAAAATATCTGCCCCTACGACTAGAATGAACTGCCATACGACTGAGACCCTTTGCAGAGGTTTGAATATTCAAATAATTTTTTCAACGTTCACACCTGGCATGGAAAACCCCATCGATGGCTAATATCAAACCCTGAAATCAACTTTAAAATGTGGCGCTTGATCTCCCATTACTGGCACCTCCACATAGCAATTTGGTCCCACTTGACTTTTTGGACATGCATCAAGCAAGTGTGAACCTGCAATGAATACCTTCGTGTATCTTTGGATAGTGGTATCACACCCACAGTTGGATGAAATTTAATAGGACTGTCCATTACCTCTTTAGAAACCCATTACCTCTTTAGAAACCCAGACCCACAATCTTAGATGGCTACATGTCAAATGGGCATGATTTCACTATGAATATCTTTTGTTCATCTCCTATTTAAGGCATTACGCCCACTGTTAGATCAAAAAAGATCTAACCGCTCATTAACTTCCTTTTGAAAATGATGACCCCATAACCTAGGTTGGACATGTGGCACCTAGGCACAATTTCGTGAAGACTAAACACTAGGAAAAGTTTTGATCAAGGGATTACGCCTACCGTCCTATTAGATTTGATCTGTCTGATCTTTATTTTACCTTCAGCTCTAGGAAGGACCCACTATGTGCTACGTGGCAACCAGGCGTGAACCCACGATGAATAAACAACATGCATCTTTGCATTATGATATCATACCATCGATTAGATCAAACTTAATTTGAGAGTCTACAATGTTCCTTTGGTTCTACATTGGTCCTGCCACATAACACGCATCATATAGGCATGATGCCTTGAAGGGTAAACTGGCTGCATCTTTTGATCATAGGATCATGCCTATCATCCAATGAACTCATATCTGATCTAACTTTAATCTGTCACTTTCTTAGAAGAAGTGGGCTCCATAATATAGAATGGACAGATGTCATCATTCCATGATGCCATGATGAGTAACCACCGGACAAATTGTGATCAAGGCATTACGCCTGTCATTGGATTGAAAGGAAACTGCTCGACATCCTGCAAAGGAATGAAAATTCATGGGGACATAGAACTTAGGAAAAAATAATACATACCTTGCTAGGACTTAGGAAATATTAAACATCGCTCCCGATGATGACTTAAAGCACATGGCTTGAAGAACTTAAGTGACCCAAAAAGGTAATGCAAGATTACAAGAAGCTCATAAGACCTAGGGTTTAACCACCACATGGAAGCTAAGGGTTTTAGAAAATGGCTTGGATATAGCAGAACAAGGTAGGAAATAGCACCAAGGAAACCAAAATTTTACAGTCCTAACAAGGACTTTCTTAATTAATTTCATAGGAATTTAAATGAATTTGAGATCAATTCCCAACCTAATTAGAGGATTATGCTCCTTTCCCTTTGGGAAAATCAGAAACTAAAACATTAGATTATGATTTTAAGTCAAATTTTGGGAAATTTACCATGTGCAAAATGTGTTTGATAGGAGAAAATGACATGGATAGGAGAGTATGCTCTTCTCCCTAGTGGAGAATCAGAAATCTAGACTCCTAAGTTGTGAAGTCTATTTATTGCTTTCATCTTTAGAGGGACTTCTAGTTGAGGAAAAAATCTCCTAGGAATGACCCAAATGAGTACGAGTAGATGCCAAATCTTCCATCTCACTATAATTAGGATGTTTCCTTGAGATTAAAATCTAAGAATACTTAGTCGGTTTTGTCCTTGGAACATTGATGATCATTCCTTGGACATGCTTGGATGTTGTGTAGAGTGGAGCCGCTTGAATCTTTCTTGCGAGACTACACACATATAGGTACTCATAGGGCTATATGCCTCAATATTGCCTTGTGCAATACTATGGGAGATGATTATGAATGGATTTATGAATTAAACACCTTATATTAGTGATCACCTAGACTACCTCCAAAAGGTTGGTAATGCTTGTGCAAGGAAAATAGTAATTGCCCCAAGACACTCATCATATCGATCCCTCCTTGATGTTAATATTTGACTAATATGGCCTCCAACATCCATTTGATGTTGTTGGAATGCCATATTCTGAGGTGTCATTAAGTGTGTTCCTAAGTAAATGAGCAAGTATTTCAAATCTCAGCCAAAGTTGTAAAGGATAGGTGTGTTTGGAGTCTAAAAAACCTTTCTTGATGTGTTTGAAAAAAAAAAAGATAAATACCTCAATATACCACTTTTCAGATGATTAAAGACATTTTCAAACCTTCAGACTGACAGGAATTTAACAAAAAAACCCTGACATTTGATAAATTTTACTCATTTTAAAACTAAGTAATAAACACAAACCAGTCTGTCAGAAGCTCACATCTAGTATAGAGGGTCATTTTTGGTGAATGAGATCACATCTGATTAATCCAGGATCACATCTGGTAAATAGAGCATGTTTAGGATCACATTTGGTTGGTCGTATTTGGGTCAAAGAGTATTTTGGCATGTGTTAGAATCTTGATTTTGGTAATTTTGGATACCCCTTTTGTCCTTTTGTCAGGTCCAGTTATCATGGTCACTCAAAAAGAAAATTTTCATTAGTAAATTTTCAAGTGTACCCCACATGTCTTGTAGGTTTCAAACAATCAGTGTCAAGTTGTGTTGTCTAATTGCATTTGATCCTCTTTGGTTCCCATCTCAACATCAGGGTATTCTAGCCCTCTAACGCTGGAACTTATCACCTTACCTTATCAGACTCACACTTAACAAACCTTTGCACAAGCACACTTGGATTTTTTCAAACCTTTTTACACATAGGGACACTTTGATCAAGACAATATTACAATGGCTAAAAACAAATGGGCTAAACTTTATGATCTTAAAAACAAGGAAGAAGAGATTCTGATTGCAGCCCTATCTAAGCAAATTCAATCTTTGAAATCTGAAATTTGAGACTTTAAGGGAGAAAAGGATACATCATAAAAAATATCCTTGTTAAGATCAATCTTTCCTTTTCTCTACGATCATGAGCCATATGTACCCCCTTTTCCTTAAAAAAAGAGGCATCTAAGCATAATATACCCATCTTTGATCAAGAACAACTTAATGTTTATCCTATCTTTGATCAAGATAATGGAGAGGAAGTTACATCTGATTGTGTTGGGAGTCTTGTCTATCAGTCATGCAACAAAAAAAAATCATATCATCATGATCTTGAATCTCACATATCTTTGGTGAACACAAGTGCATCTAAAAGTCCATTGGATAGATCATTTACTCCTTTGGGATAATCTTATGAATGAGCATTGGAAGAACTCCTTGGAAGTGATCTCATCACATTGCCACAAATCACTTCACATGGAATTTATTTTTGAGCACCTACTGTATGTATCATTGACACAATGAGCATAAAAATTCAAATTACGTAGAATTGAAACAAAAATTCCAAGATCTCATAGATGATGACATAATTGAAATTAAAAATCCTAATGAATCATCTAATGAAGATACTATTCTCAAGAAATATCTAAATCATGAACCTATGTCTACTAATGGTTCTCATGTAGAATCCACTTCCTTCGACATTAATTCATCTTCTAAAGAAGTAAATCTATCCAAAGTACCTCCATCAAACAAAGAACCTAATAATTTTCTTGCTAGCTATGTCTACCCTCAAGGACTACCTCTAAAAGAGATCCAAGCTAATCTGCATATGGTTATGAGTATTTTTTAGGCTTCAAAGATCATAGACCTAAATATTCCATGTGATTCAATGACTATCATACCTGTTCCAAATGATCCTTCATCAACACTTCAAGAATCCATCATACATATTAAATCTACTACATTATCCTTAAAATTGGCTCCATGTCAAGAGTATAATCCAAAGTATGAAGAAATAAATGATCAAGATCAAGACATTATCCAATCCTCTCCAACATTTTATGAAGATCCCATATCCCTAGAACCACATGATGATTTCCTTGTTTCCTTTCATTTCTTCCAAGAAGATATCTCTCCACCTCAAGAGCTATGTACCTCTCCATATCCTAAGAAAGATAAGGATATTCTCTCTACTTCCAATAATCCTATTGAAAATCAAGAGCGACATACTCTTCCTGCATTATCCAAAGATCCTTGTCAAGATCAGAGTATCCCATCACTTCCTTGTCATAATCCTCCATATCCACCCCAAGAAACCATTATTACCCCAAATCCCTTGTAGGACAATAAATCCAATAAAAGTTACTCATGAACCTATTGATATAAAGATGAATTATAAACAAAAGAGCTCCGGTCATGCAACTCATTCTACAGATGTTGATATCCCTTCCACATATTATTCCCCTCTATTTTCACATAAGCATTAACCTTCTCCATCATCCAAATCTATTCTTGGGCCCTATGTCCCAAAGCTGAAATCTTTAAACCTTCCATCTATACTGGGTCCTTATATCCCTCCATCCACTATGTATATCACTCATAGTTTGTCATCCACTTACCCTATCTCCTACCAAGATCCACAAAGACATGCATCCTTGAACCCTCCATGTCAACCCATCCATCTGAACCATCCATATCAGCCTTATTCATCTATAATTCCAAAGTATTTTGGAAGCAATTTGGATGTCAAACAAATAAATAATAAATACAAGAATCCACTTATATATCAAGATCACCATGTCCTACCTAATCAACATGTGAATATAAATAAAAAAGAGATAATAAAGAGACCATAAAGGTCCAACAAGAAAAGAAGAAAATGAAGAAAATGTGGGTTCCAAAATCCCTCATTGAATAAGTGCATATTAAAGCATCCAAAAGTAAAGAAAAATCAAAAGCTATGTGGATTCCCAAGTCATTATTAAAAGACTTGAATGAAAAAGAAAAATTAGAGTTGGCATCCAAGCTTCCAACGGCTTCCACTCCATCTCCTTTCAAAAAAATTCCATCTTCCAAATTTATTTTGGGTCCTCATATCCCAAAATACATTACTTTGAATACTTCACCATCTTCTCCATCCATCTCGTGTTCTTGTGTACCAAGATCCATATCCATTCCTACATCAAAACCTCAAGTTATTCCATCCACTTTTCCTATATCATTCCATCTCCCTTCAAGGTGTGTGTCATTGTTGATCTTGTCACCCTATCCATTTAAACCTATGAAAGCCTATCAATACTCTCTCCAATATCCTGCACCTACTTACTACCCACCCATCCCATATTATTTTATCCCTCTTATCCAATCCATCACATGAATCAATGGCTACCATCTCCCTTATCCTCCATATCATTCCCCTACCATCACCCTATTAGAATATCTGAGAATACCTTTAGTTGTCTTCACCCATCATCACATATCCTTCAAAGGAGCACTATCTAAAGAACAAGAAAAAGGAAAACAAATCAAAAAAGAGAAAAAGTTCCTTGGTGAAAACCTGGTAAACAAACACCTTGCTAAAAAAATTAAAGAGAAATAAATCCGTCCTATGGTGAAAACCACTTCTTCTAGTGCCTTGGATAAGTATCATGATGAAAACCTAGAAAATAGGCATCATGCGTAATCCCCCCTACTTGCACTCTTCACTTGGGGGAAATTTCCTTCCATATTATCTTATCCATCATATCTTACATCCAACTAGCTTATAATAATCCATGTTCCTTCTAGCAATATTGGAAAGGTTGAGCCTATTAATGAACGCTATTCCTATTGACATCCATTATCCTTTCCATTAGCTTATTCACTTGCTCTTATCCATGGTACCCTATCACATTCTTTCTTATCCCAATCCAATACTCATTATCCAAAAGTTCCTTGTAGTAATCCCAAAACATTCAATTATACCTCCATCACCCCTTTTCGTGACCGTGTTGTCCTATCAATAAACTCTTTAAATCGACCCCTTGGTCTTGATCAAAAGGAAGACCACAAAAATGTAAAACAAGTTCTTAAAAATCTCTTGACATGTCCACTCTTTTGGATGAAATAATTTTTATGAAACCAGGTCATTATCCTATATGTTATTTAGTGCTTCTTCATGAGCCTAGATTGCTATATTCTTTTTTCCCTAGCTTAGGTAATCTTGAGGAGACTGTCCTTGAAGGTCACATTCACCTGCTTCATCCATAATTACCTATCCACTTATGATCCATCAGTTTTCTCTTCCATTCGTAATAACCTACGCCTTGCTAGACATTGGGGAAAAATAAATGTGATCATGCTTGAGAATTGGTAATCTTAAAAAATCCAAAAACATTTTAAAATCCTTAAAAATCCAAAAATATTTTAAAATCCCAAAACATTTTAAAATATTTAAAAATAAAAATATATTTTAAAATCTTTAAAAATCCAAAAACATTTTAAAATCTTTAAAAATCCAAAAACATTTTTAAATCTTAAAAAATCCAAAAACATCATAAATTCAAAAATCTAAAAAAAATCATCAAATCTACATTTATCCTCATCACTTAGGCATATATTGTATATCCTTTTTTGTATCCTCTCATCATAGTTAGGAGCTAGTCCACATCTCATCCTTAGGACAAGTCAGATTTAGCTAGGGGCAAGTTCCTAGTCATCTTGGGGAGTCAGGTTTCTAGTCCTCAATTCAACCATCTTCCTGCGTAGAGTCATCCATATTACATATCAAATATCAGGTGTTCTTCCACTACACAACGATGTTTTTCAACACCCCATGAGCTTAAATGAACAATATTTCTCAACACTCATCAAACAAACAATGATAAAAAAAATAAAAAGAAATGACACACAATCAACCAACAATGTTTCTTACCACTACCTACCTATCATGGATATCATGGTTATAATTTTTCTTAGCATGTCTTTTGAGTGACTCTATGATTTATTTAAAGTAGAGAAACAAGGACATGGGGCATGATATTTTCTTTGAATTCTTTCTATTATCATTGATTGCTGATTGTCATATTTCCCGAGGAATTGTAAGAGTCACTAGAATAGAAGACCAAAGAAGGAATATGACATTTTCTTTGTTTGCTTCTTGTGAGTTAATTCATAATAATGTGAAAATCTGTCTTAGGACATGATCACCCTTGTCATTGAGGAAATTTGCATATGGAAAGGATTAATTCTTGTTTGAATTATCCGTGAAAGTGGTACTCATCATCATGGTCTCCTGAGTACCATGGTGGTTGTACTTTCTTGCAAATAATACCTAACAACTAACAACTAACAACTAACAACTAACAACTAACAACTAACAACTAACAACTAACAACTAACAACTAACAACTAATAGCTAAAAACTAAAAACTAACAACTAACAACTAACAACTAACAACTAACAACTAACAACTAACAACTAACAACTAACAACTAACAACTCTATGATTATAAAAAGCATAACACAAGAAGATCAAAATAATGACACTCATAGACGATTGCATCTCATTCTAGGGGCATTCATTTCATTCTTGCATTCATCTGACTTGATCAAAATCACCTCACGGAGGGAAATATATCTTCAACATGCTTGAGTATCACATCTAAGATCCTTGAATCTATCATAATGGTTGATCATTATTAATTCAACATCATTATCAAGAGCTCAATCAAAATTGATTCTACATCAAATTTATTCAACATCAATTCAATCTTCTAAATCAATTCAACATTTTCTCAAATCATTATCTAACATTCAATTTTCTTCTATCATATTTCAATCTCGCTCCCGAAGGGGCATCATATCAACAATATCCTTGCATCTGGATCAAATAAAATATTGGTTATCAAATTTAATATAATGTATCAATTTTGTTTCATTAAATCAATCATCAAACCGAATCTAGCAACAATCATCAATCATATCAAAGATCTTGTCCAATCAATCTGAATCACATTGATCAGGGGAAAATCAATTTCAATTTACCTTCATTCAGTCAAGTTCAGAGTCAATACTATCAGTCTTTGTTCAATCAATTTTAGAACTATATCATCAATTTTCCTTCGTTCAATCAAGTTCAAAGTCAGTACTATCGATTCTTTTCAAATCAATTTCATAACTAATATCATTAATCGACCTTAGTTTTATCAAGTTTGGAGTTAGTACTATCAGTCTTTATCCAATCAAGTTCAAAACTGATATCACTCAATTGAATTTTGTTCAATCAAGCTTGTAATTCTCAATCATCAAATCAGGAGTAGTTTCATCGCTCTTTATCAACTATTCTTTGAATTGGCATCAATATATTCTTTGAAACAACATGCTTCTCTCACATTGATTCAAAGAGGGGTAAATGTAATCACCTAAAATTGGTCTATCCAAATAAATTTCCCTAAATACTAATCAAAAGATCCAATTTCCTACTCATGATCAACAATCTAATTTTAAAGTTAATTGTGTAATTAAGTAAGATCAATTTAATTACATAATTCATCAACAATCAAACATCAATTATCATTCATCAAGGATAATTCATTGATTAATAATCCTAGCTATTTAATTAAATAAAAATAAAAATACACATGACTAGTGAAATTAATTAATTGAATTAAATAAATGTCCTATTATACAGTCAACTCACAAATGGACAAGAAACTCAATTTCCTCCAATGAGCTCCAATCACATGGATCACTTAGGGTCCTAATCTCATCCAATCATTGAGGATTTATCTCAAGCATCAAATTAAAATTCCAGTCATTTCCTTCCAATTGTCAAACTTGGAAATCTATAAATAAACATCTGATCAAGGCATTACGATATCTAGCTTTTGAATAATGAAATGATGGTAATTTGTATCTAGATCATTCAATTATTCTATTATTGCATCCATTTCTTAGCTTAGTTCATCGAATGTTTCATCAATTCTTATAATTGCATACAATGTAGATGCATTTCTTAATAAATCTTCCATTTTAGAGTGTATGGTCACTGATCTAATGCATATTATGAGAGCACTAACATACTTAGATAAAAATCTCTCTAAATAGGAAGCTATAAATCTCTCTTGATTGTTATGATTTGATTGATTTCTTAGGTACTGTGCATATGAAAATCACACCTTCATGAAATTAGCTTGTTATTTAATCAATTAAAATTTTTTTAACAATGATAAGCTAATTGAATTGAAAATACAGTAATAAGGATCTCATGACTCTCTATTTATTAAGGAAAATAATATGCTCTCAGCTTAAGCATCCATTAATGACAGTCCTAAAATGAGAATTGAAGCTATTTGATTATGATTATGCCAATTTAGATCTCAAATACTCTAAAATGTTCCAAAGATGATCACTAAATGCAAAATTGAACTCAAAATAGAAGCTATGAACTCAAATCAAAATTCCTATAGTGATGATGCTTAGCTCATAAATGTGTGTGTTATATTTTGCACTCAAAATGGCCTCTATTTAAAGGATTTCCCAAGGGTAGGGGGTAGAGTTGATTAAACCTTGATTAGGGTTAAGTTGAGTTAATTGTCTCAAAGGTTAAGACAATTAAAATGATGGTTCCAAATAAGGGGACAAAATGAGTGGTCAAGATGCAACTCCAAGATGTGTGATGTAGGATCAATTTGGGCTTGATCCATGTGAGCTCCATTCTTAATTCCCATTGGTTGAAATTGATTTGCCCATGTGATGGGTGAGAAATTTTAGGAATTAATAAAATGGTTTAATTAAATTGTTTTAGCCATGTGACCCTTGAAGGGGTTGGAATTGAATTGATATTAACTATGCAATTAATTGATTAAAATAAATTACACAATTTTTTGATTATTTGATTTAATTAATCCAAAGGATTTTATTATTCAATTAATTTATGATTTTGCTCGATTTTGTTCACTTCACTTTTTGCTTGATTTTCTTGACCAATTTTAGGTGTCTACAAATTCCCCTCTTTGAATTGATGTGTGAAGTGCATGAGTTCAAAGAATGTCTGATGTCTGATCTGATCTGGATAACTGATTTGATGAAAACCTTGATGTGATGCCATGATGTGAAAATAATAACCTGATTAAAATGCCCCATTGATGATGATGAAATTTTGATGCCCCAAATTCAATTGATCGATCTCGCGTCTTGATAATATATTGCCCCCTTAGAAATAAAAGCATAATTGATGTGAAAAAGATTTTGAAAAATGATGAGCGATTGGTCAATTATAATTTCATTTTTGAAAACCAACATTTGAAAAAGGTGCCCCGGTAATTAATTTTCAAACTTTTGATTAGGTTAAGGTCAAAAATATCCTTTATTAGGTCAAAAAGGTATAAAAGGGGGTAAAAATGTTATTTTGACATATCATTTTCACTTTTTACCTTCACTTTTTCTCTGAGATACTAAAAGGCTGATAGCGATGGTTGTGCCAATTCAGGAGCATAGGTTCAAGCGAGGGTGCATATTCCAGTGTCTTGCAGACTACAGACCTCCGATGAGTACTCCAATCCTCTTCGTTTGGTCAATTTCAAAATTTCCCTCTCTTTTATAGGATTTAAATGCATTATTTGATTAGGTTTTAGATTTTTTTTGCAAAAGAGCACATACAATAATTAAAGTAGTGTGTACACTAATCAAGCAGGGAATCCATGGCTAGAAGTAGCATGTAGGATAGAGAAAAATAGCACTTAGAAATGCAACCCCCAAAATATTTTTAGCGCATATGATAGGTTAAGTAGCATGTAGGAAACCCTAGTTGTGAAACCCAATTATTCTAGCGTGTAGGATAAATGAAGTAGCACCTACTAGAAGAATTAACACTTATACGTTGATATGACGCTTTCAAGGAGTGAAATAGCACGTAGCATATGATAACTAGAGCGTAGAAAATGTGGATACAATGATATGAAATGACATGCACATCCACATGAAATGACGCGCACATCCACATGAAATGAGGCACACATCCACATGAAATGACGCGTAGCCTATTTTGAAAAAATGAATCATGATTTGATCATCCTCTGATTTAGGTGAAAGTCTGATCAATTGATGGCTTGATTAGGCCTGATATGTGAAGAAAAAAACTGCTTGTGATGTTAGTTCCAACAATTTGATAAATGTTTGATGATGTTAATCCTAATAGGTTGATAGGATAACTAATGCTTTTTCCCTTTTCATGATATAGAGTTAGGAAAAAAATTGATGTGCTCAAGAAGAGCGATAAGATGATAGGACAACATGATTGAATTGTGATGATCCATAAAAATGATGATACTAATATGATTCCACATTGACATGGTAGACCAGCTGATAGCTCATGAGCAGTGAGTTATAGGTCGCTGTGGTTTATCCTTTTTGCTTGATATGCCCTGGTTCCAGATGAACTGTGGGTTACTTACAACTATGGAGGAGCAATGGAACTCTGACCATAATACGTTTCATTTTCCACTTGGAGAAATGACCATCATGCCATAGGACGTGTATAGATTACTATAGGTTTCCACTCGAAGAGACCTAGTATATTATGATCAGGTCTATGATGGTGCGACATGTAGATGAATATTCTTAGATCCTACCATTGGTGACGAGAGCATACCCTGGGATTTGTTTGTCTCATCCCCATTCTTCCTACATTTTTAGGCTCTTTGATTAAAGGTTTCTTTCTTATTGATCATTGAGGTCATGGATTCACAGTTGGTTGGGTCATATTTTGGAGGATATGATCATAGATCCAAGATGCTTTGATTGGAGCTCTTTTGTATTAGAATAGTTGTATTATGAGTTACACCACATGGTGTACAGAGGAAGTGCTACATTGTTAGTAGGTGAAGTAGTTCTATAGCTCTGAACATGGGATCATATTCCAGTCACATGACCAATCACTGCTAGGCATAAAGATCTAGGATGGCCTTATGACTATTTGTATGAGGGTATGATTGTCCAACCCCATCGAGGCAAGCTAGATTTTTGGCAACAGATGCTCAATGATATAGATCGGGTCATATGGTGACCTTACCTGGGATGCAAGGAATGAAATGAGGATGATGCAGAGTTACTATATATGTTTATCCTTGCTGAATGATAGGCAAATCTTCATTGATTATTGAGAAAATCTATTTTTATAGAGTATTGACGCAGTACGGGCGAGCACAAGACCTCCTACAGGGCTTAGCTTTGTATGCTTAGGTTCAGGCAGAGAGATCAATGTGGGGCCCATAGGTCAATTACAAATATGCATGTGATGAGATATACCAGATGGGTCACATGATTTGGGACATGCTAGATCACATAGTGGATGCAGGGGTGACCGCAGATTACACTCATTAGTTTTCTTGACATAGATTTCATAGATTTACAGACCCAACATAGCCTGTATTTGACATTGATGATTCATTAGATGATGATGGAGCTGAAGGCGGTGGGACAGTTGGTGGAAGAGCACCAAGATAGAGGGTCCTAAGGAGAGGTGGTGGTGGAGATGGTGGAGAGGTGGAGGAAAAGTGAGAGTGAGAGGCGGAGGGGTGGGTGGTAGGGTTTAGATGAGGGGTGTGTTGGAAAAATGGTCAGTGCTCCCCTTGGGATTCGTGACATGGTTTAACCATCTCCTATGGATTATATAAGTCTAGTGGTTGTATTGGGCATTAAAATGTCAATCTTTTGGTGCAATGAAAACCACACTTGTAATAGGGTGGACGAGTTTGGATGAGGGGTGGTCGGGTTGGTAGTAGGATTCCTCTAGTTATATTGGTAGTTTAGGGATAGAGATGATAGATAGTAGCCAAAAATGCTCAGATAGCACATGCAAGATAGATGCAACATGCTCCCATGATTATGGTGATTCCAGTAGTACCACAGGTTCTAATTGTTCCATAGGTTCCTAGTGCTCCACATGCTACACATGCTATGGACACACTTACTCAGGATGTCAAGACTTTACAAGCTGGGATGATAGCTATGAGTAGCCAGATTGATTAGGTTTCTACCATGATGCAGATTTTTATGACTATGATGGAACATAGGCCTAGTGTTGCGAGCATTAGTCATATGCCTCATAAAAATATTGAGAGTTCAACGGGGAAAGATACAGATGAAACATGTAGCCCAAATGGTATAGGTGATGTAGGTGGCACAAGTGGCACTGATGGGACTGATGGTGCCCCTAGTTGATCATGAGCCTCCCTCTTGTTGTGATGTACTATGTTGTACTTTGATCAAGATTATTGATGCTCTTTGATTTATGTATCTTGGTATACATTGATGGACATGATGCTGTACATTTGATTATTGCTTTATGATAGACACTCTTGCTCTTGGTTCCATTTTCTTTTTATGATGTCATTATATGTTGGACTTTATGTTTTGATTCTTTATGGATGCACTTCTATATGATCATGCACTTACTTTTATATGCTATGGATGAGTTTTCTTATGTATGACTATACTTAGATGGATGCACATGTATGATAAAAATGCTTTTATTTAATGCTCTTAATGATGCCTATGCAATGGCATGCAATATAACTAGATGAGGAAATGCATTTATTTTTGTTCTTTTCTTATGCATATATATCTTAATGAAATGCACCTAAATCAATGCAATGATTGATGAATAATGTTTAATGACTTATGCAATAACTTTAAATAGATAATAAATATGGAGTAATGCTTAATGATTAATGATATGCAATGTTTTTTATTAAAGTCCAACATATTCAATCTAAAAGAGAACTTTTCTTTTTTATTATATCAACCCTTTTGAAACCTCTTTCCTTAACCCCAGAAAATCCTTTTATAAAAAATGACTCCTAACATGAATGCAACTAACTTTCATTACTGCAAAGAATGCAAAGATTAAAATTTTCATCATCGATCTTTTGCAGTACTTCTAGCACGTACAACCACCACGGGTGAGTTTGGAAAACCATGATGATATGAATACTGCTATCCTTGGATTTCAACCATAAAGCCGGTACAACTCTCACTGGTTCAATCTGTTGGAAAGTGATCCTTTTGGTATTTTATGAGTCACTTTTTGGTTTTCATTTATGGCAACGCATCTGGTATATTGATTGATTGGAATGAAATTAAGTTTTGGTGACACAGGTCTGGAATCGACTAAGTACAGAAGCAAAAATGCAGAGTTGTTTTGGGTATAGAAGATTGAGATCACTAAGTTATCACTAGAGAGCTTAAAGGAAGATACTATGGGTTATGTATGACCTCTATCTAAGATTGATTTTGTTTTGGTGATTATTACAAAGATTTAGAGAGATTTGAAGACAGGCGACGACATCAGAACAACATAACAGAGCAGTTAGATAGTAGCGATGATTTGAGGAGTATGTCATGGACTCCTGGAAAGATAAGTTGGATTATGATTTTGGATAACCTATATTTTGGTTATGCAAGAGTGACAACTTTGTATTTTCTCTTTACATTATTAAATCTATTTTTTATTGAGGGTCAACTATGTAATATTAGTTAAGTGAGCCGACTTGTTAATACAAAAGATATATATATATATATATATATATATATATATATATATATATATATATATAAANATATATATATATATATATATATATATATATATATATATATATATATATATATGAAGAATTTTTGTAAAGCGAAAAGAGAATATGATATATGAGAGTTGTGATATGTATGTGAGATACATGTATGTAAATGGTAGAGCAAAGGATTGACAAAGATCATTGAAGAGCTACAACTGGAACTATCTAAGCATTGAAGATGCTTTTTTTTTTCATTACTAAGAACAATTTGTACCAGAAGTTTTGTTGTAAGAGCTCTAAGCTCAGTTATTCCCTAACAAGATGTTGTATACCTTTAACAGGGTTGTTATTCTTTTAACAAGGAAATGTACTATGTAATATTCAACTCCTAACAGGGCTAGGTCTCATAACAAGGACATTATAATTTAGTGTATGCTTGTGGGTACCATCCCCACCAGGGTTTTCCCTTGGACAAGGTTTCCTCGACAACAAATAATGGTGTTATGAGTTCTGTGTTATTTTTTTTTATGTTCTTTTCATTTTATCATGCTTATGGTTTATTTGGAATTGGTTTATAGTTTATTTTAAGTGATGTAGTACTAAATCACCCCCCTCTCAATATTACTTAATCCTAACAATTGGTATCAAATCTATTGGCCCTTGAAAATAAAGTTTAATGGCTTAAGGGAGATCAAAATGGATTCAGATAATTTGAAAGAAAACTTTGAAGTCATACTTGAAGACCTTGATAAAGCTAAAGCTGAGAATGGTGACTTGAGATTCAAATTAAGGAGAACATAGGGATTCATTGAGAAACTGAAAGACCAGCTTGAACTTTCTAGAAATCAGAGACATGATCTTATGGTTCAGATAAAAGAAGATTCAGACGATGATAATTTAGATCAGGTAAATCAACTTGAAAAAGAGAATGATACTTTGAAGTTTGAGAATGAAGCAATGGCTAAAGAGATTCTACATGAAAAATATGCTAAAAACAAGATTGAAGAAGCTTTGAAAAATGAAAATGTTCTAATAGAACAAATGAAGAATGAGGATGACCATTACAAGAACAAGTATATAGAATTGGAGAAATATAATCAGATCATAAAAGGTGAACTTGTTGAGACAAAGAAACATATTGAGAAACCTCACATGAGTAGTGACTTGATCAATGAACATAGAGATAGACAGAAACCTAAAGGAGATGTGACTGGTATTAGATTCAATGAAGCTGAATGTTCCAAGAATCAAGAAGAGAAACCTGATGCGAACATTGATACAAAAAAACCTACTCTTGAAGAACCTAAAGAATAGATCAGACCTTTAAGAGGTAGATGTTTTGGTTGTAACAAGTTTGGACACATGAAAAGATAGTGCAGAGGTAATGCCCCTTTCAAAACTTTTTCTGGTTATTGTTTTAACTGCAATGCATATGGGCACAAGAAAGCAGAATGCAGGAAACTTGATCAATCTAGATATAGACAAGATAATAGAGGCAAATCTATAGTGAAACCCACATGTTACAAATATAATAACCTTGGACACATTGTGAAGTATTGTAAGCTACAAGTAAATTAGGACAAAAGACCTCATATATGCTACAAATTCAACAATCTAGGTCATATAACAAAGTTTTGCAGGTATAATGGAGTAAATAATAGAAGTGTACCACCTCCTATGAATACAAACAAGAATGACAATGATACTGATAAAAGTCTTGTAGAATACTAGAGTGATTTTGATAAATTTTTCAAGAAAGTAGAAGATAACAACAGTGGTAAGGTATGGAAAATCAAAGAGACAAGTGAGATATTGGTTCAGGGAGAGATAGTAGATGCTACTGGATCTTCGACTGATGATAACAAAGTATAATCCACCTGAATGGCTGATCATGGCCTTAGGGGGAGCATTGGATGAAAAAAACAGAATACATCCAACCCCTGATTCTAAGGAGTGAGCTCTAGCGAGCTTAGGTATGTTGTGTGCAGACATCATAGAACATATATCTGAGAGTTCAACATCGGATGATGCATATTTTGTGATTGTGTGATTTGTGATTGACTGGACAATGTACAATGTTAAGTGTATTGGGTAATGTGAATTTTAAACTTAGAGATGAATAAATGTCATTTGAGATTCATATTTATTTACCATTTGAAGAGAAATGACGTAAGGAGATCAAAGATCAGAGAGTGATGGACTATATAATAGCTATACTATGTGATCGATCAAAGCAAGAATTTGGAATTCAATGTGATTGAGGTATTTACAACATCTACTCATACATAAGCTATGGATACACCTTTGATTTATGATGTTGTAGATCAACCTAGATATAAATTCAAGAAACATCCTTTTAAGTGTTGTGAAGACGACCTTGAAGGAGCATTTTATCAAACATCGCATGGCATCTTCCATGTAGAAGATATTAGGGCATACATTCATTACAAGTATGATATACTGGGTATTGATGAGATTTCTACTGAAATGTAGTACATGACTGATAATGGAAAAATGATAGATGAATTCAAACATATAGATGACTTAATCATTATGAAAATACTGGACTTATATGAATTCAATGAATATGAATGGTTCAAAATATTACTGAGCAGAGATCATGTTCAATTCATCTGGATAGGAGAGAAACCTGTAAACATCTATAGTCAGTTGATTCATGAGATAACTAGATTGGACAATACTAGATTTATCCTTGTGGTGGAGAAGCACATTAAGAAACAAGTTGAAACCCTAACACACTCCAAATGAGATAGATGAGCTATGACTGTGAATGACATTTTTGAATAGGATGTGAGATTGATTGTGATGATACTTGGATACAAATTTTACTACAATAGTAGACCTAATTTAGTGTCTGCAGGAGTCATTATGATGGCTTATAGGATGGTGAAACAAAACACTACGTATAGCCTATGCAAATTTTTGGCACAAATTTTTTTGGAGAATGTTAAGTTGATCGAGAAAGATAAGTCTAAAACATTTAGATTTGGTTCACTACTAATCCATATGTACATCCACATTGAGCATAAGTTTCTAGGCATGCACCCTAGAGCATGGAGAGAAGGGATACCTACTGGTATTCAGACATCTCAAAATTACAAATGTCAAAACATCACATGGGTTGATGGAGAACTATCTGGCATGATTAAGATTCTTCAGAGGAAGATGAAAGAGAGATACAAAATTCCTGAAGAGTTAGTTGAGAATTATATGGATACAATATGTTTCATGGTTGATATTGATTGTGTATGTTTTGAGGCAGTTGTTCCTAGGAAGAAATGGTGTTACTCTATGGGTTATGAAGTAAGTTCAGAAGTCTTAACTATGCAGATTGAACATGTTGTGGCATCTGAAGTTGATACATCTAAGGTGAGATGGGGCACATATGAAGAAAAATAAGCTAAATTAAGAGAAGAGAAAACCAGAGGTTTGAGGAAAATAAAAGTAGATAACATTATTAATGACTATGGAATTAAGTTAGGTTTGTCTAAAGAAGAGTTGAAAGAAGTAAAGAAGAAGATGGCAAAGTGATCTTCTAGGTTGGCAAGTAATGCTACTATAGCCCTTCCACCTACTGAAGTTGTGTTGGTATCTATTCCACCTCCTAAAGTTATTGATGTAACCACCTCTTCACCACCACAAAAGACCTCATAGACAACAAATATTGTTCCTTGAGTAAACGGTAGATCCAAAAAACTAGATTCACCCCCTAAAGAACATAGGACTAAAGGAGAAGAGAAGAAAGCCAAAAAAGAGACCACTAGTGACAGAAAAGTGTGGAAACTAGACTTGAAGATTATTGAGAAGAGAGCTATTAAGAAAGGGAAGCTAGTTTCAATGAACAAGTACTATGAAAGGTATGAGGAATATGATAAACTTAAGATTGAAGATATTGTGGTAAATCACTTACTTTTTTTCAAGAAAAATCTATTAGAGATAGAAGGAAGTGTACCTGAAGAGTTGTATGGTAGACTAGAGATAAGAAAACAACTAGCACATATTGAAGATGAGACTACTAGAAATCAAGCGATTGATAATATGTTACCAGTAGTTTTTATTCAAGAGAGAGATAGAATATTTGGTGAACTAAAACCTTTGTTGAGGACCAAGGCAATATTAGTGAAAAACATGGCAATAAAATATGAAGAAGTTACAGAAGAGACTCAAAAAGAATTGGATCAGATACTAATGAGTAATATTTTTGAGAAGGCTCCACCTCCAAAACCTAGAATGCCTACATCTTTAGGAATTGGAGAGAGTTATAAAACATCTAAGGAAAGTGTTGAGAAGAGAAAAGATGGTATGCAACCAGATTTATATCTTTCTGGTGTGCCTGTGACTCTTGACACATCACTTGATGAGAAGGATCTATTTGAAGGAAACATTGACAATACAGTGGGTGAAGAAGAAGAACAAAAAGAGGAAGAACTACGAAAAGAAGAATAGAAAGAAATAGAGCAGAAAGAAGAAGAGGCAAAAGTTGAAGTCAAAACTAAAATTGACACATCTTCTATCTTATTGTTGGCAAGTAAAGAAAAACCTATAGATGTTGATGTTGATCACATGGATGAGGATGAATTGATGAGTCTAGCCTTCACCGCATTTACAAAATCAAAAGAGAGATATGAGTAGAAGGGTGACAAGAAGACTAAGGTAATGTCTAGAGTAATCAATACTATGAATAAATTGCTTCCAATACCTATTGTTTTCCAAAGTAAAGATGAAGTAGAGAATTTGAAGTTGGCACTTGATGATTTTGATGGTCACTATGAGACCCTAGTGAAGATTGCAGAAGAAAAGGCATAGAAGAGCTATTTGGAAAAGAAGCTGATGGAAATTTTCCAGTCTATTTCACGAGACTTAGGCATTCTAGGATCTACTACAGTAAAGGCTAAAAGTTGTGTTTCACATGGAAGGATGCTATTCAATTATTGGATGAACCCTATTAGACATATTTAGAACATTGAAGATATTATTGCAAAGGACATGGAAACTTTGAACAACATGATGGACAGTTGTGAGACCTCCTCACAATCTATAATGGAAATGGACAAAGAGGTAACAAGGATTTTGGAAAAGCTGAATGTATTGGATATAGAGAAAGGGAGAGTTATGAAAATGTTTGGTTTGCTGAAGAGTCTAATCAATCCTAAGCTATCAATTCTTGAAGTTCATTTATCTGACATGGAGAAGACTGCAGAAGCATTGACAAACTCTATGCCCACAAAGTTGAAAGTAGCAAAGACATCATCATATGCACTGAATGGACTAATTCATGTTAGTCAACTATTGGTAGAATCATGGAACACAGAAGTGAAGATCTTGGAAGATTCCTTTCAAGATATTCTGAAAAATGGTGAGAAAGCCCTAATTGTATTATTATTTTTTTATGCACCTTTTCCATTGTTTTCAAAGGGGGAGATGAGAGAATAAAAATGAGTAAAGGAGAAGACGAAGAGAGAAGAGACAATTTTTGTGTTGGAACACATAGTCATTTTTTTTGTTAAGTGTTGCCATCAATTCCAAAGGGAGAGATTGTTGGAAAGTGATCTTTTTGGTATGTTATGAGTCACTTTTTGGTTTTCATTTTTGACAACACATCTTCTATATTGATCGATTGGAATGAAGTTAAGTTTTAGTGATACAGTTCAGGAATCGACTAAGTACAGAAGTAGAAATGCAGAGTTATTTTGGGTATCAAAGACTGAGATTGATGAGCTATGACTAGAGAGATTAAAGGAAGATACTATGGGGTATTTATGATGTCCATCTAAGATTTATTTGTTTTTTTTGATGATTACAGAGAGTTAAAGATATTTGAAGACAGGCAATGACAACAAAATATCATAACAGAGTAGTTGGACTGTAGCGATGATTTGAGGAGTATGTCATGGACTCCTGGCAAGCTAAGTTGGATTATGATTTTGGATAACCTATATTTTACTTATGTAAGAGAACTGACTTTGTATTTTATTTTTACATTATTAAATCTATTTTGTATTGAGAGCAGACTATGTAATATTAGTTAAGTGAGCTGACTTGTTAATGAAAAAGATATGTATATGAAGACTTTTTGCAAAGTGAAGAGAGAATATGAAATATGAGAGTTGTGATATGTATGTGAGATACATGTATGCAAATGGCAAAGAAAAGGATTTACATAGATAATTAAAGAGCTATGAATGTAACCATCTAAGCATTGCAGATGCTTGTTTTATTCATTACTGAGAATAGTTTATAAAATAAGTTTTGTTGTAAGAGTTGTAAGCTTAGTTATCCCCTAACATGGTGTTGTATACCTTTAACAGGGTTGTTATTCCTTTAACAAGGAAATTTACTATGCAACATTCAGCTCCTAACAGGGCTAGATCTCCTAACATGGACATTATACTTTAGTTCATGCTTGTGGATACCGTCCCCACTGGGCTTTCCCTTAGCCAGGGTTTCCTTGACAACAAATAATGGTGTTATGAGTTCTATGTTATTTGTTTATGTTATTTTCATTTAAGCATGCTTATGGTTTATTTGGAATTGGTTTAAAGTTTCTTTTAAGTGTTGTAATATTGATTCACCCCCCTCTCAGTATTACTTAATCCTAACACAACCATGGGAGTATGAATACCTCTTTCATCAGATTCAATGTTGCAAATGGATGTTGACATTAAGATATGGATGATCTAAATGACCAAGGTATCCTTTTGCATAAACAAGTAGAGATTGAATCCCTTCCATATGCTCAATGTCCTTGATGATACTTTGATGGTCATGTCCTTAAAAAAAATGACATACTTCAAAGAAGCAATCTTAAAATAGTCACACATAAATCAAGAAAAGATGTCATGCTTTCATCACTGCCAATCTAGTAAAAACATCAGTGATTAACTAAAAAGACATGACTCAAATAAAATTCAATACCTCATGAAAACCTTTAGTGCTATTGTTGTGTCCATATTTCAAATAGAACTTCATCCATTTTGATCTTTTAGGGTTTGTTTATTTTAATCCTAATAATAATAATTCAATGAAGGTCAAGGATCACATTGTGTCAAAATCAAATGAGAAGCGAATGATGATGTAAATCAAAGGTTTAAGTGTCTATCTGTTGTGGTTTGATGCATTAATTTGTGTGAATTGGTGTCTTCTTTGGTGAAATATGTTGATTTGGATTAATGCCCCTAGTTGAAAAGAAATGTGTTGGGCTTGGGCAAACTTCCAAAATATGAAAAAGCTTGGTTTATGCAAGATGCTTCTCATAAAAAATTTTATGACTATACATGAATGACGGTTACAAGGATATGTACAATGAAAGGAAAAATGATGCAGATGGACCATGCAACTAGGAAACACCTAAGGGTCAAATGGCACCCGTTTACCAGGTTTTCACCACTTGAATTTATTGCTCTTCTTCTCTTTTTTTTTCTTGTTTGCTACCAAGGCGCCTATTGTTAGGTTTTCACAAAGGCACTTTTTATCTTTTTTTTTTAAATTTTTTTTCCTTTTTTTTGTATTTATTACCAAGGTGTTTGTTTACCAGGTTTTCACCAAGATAATTATTTTTTTAGGATCCATATTTAAATTTTTTTGCTTTCTTTATACTCAATTTTCCACTTTTTCTCTTTTCTCAAGATTATTTCCAATGTTTTTAAATTTATTCAGGATCTCTTTTCCACCATTTTCAGATTATTTCAGGATCTCTTTTCATCATTTTTGGATAATTGTAGGACCTCTTTTCACTATTTTTGGATTATTTCAGGATCTCTTTTCACTATTTTTTATTTATTTCAGGATCTCTTTTCACTGTACAAAGATTGATGCTTTCCTCTCATCTGATACTCTCTCATATTATACTCTTTCATCTGCCTCTTAAGTATAGAACCTCTTCAAGTGGATGCTATTAATAGGTTCTTTTAACTCATCTCTCACATATTCAACCAATTTGTATGTTCTCCTACCAAAAGAAGAAGTAATGATAAATTGTCCTAACCAGTTGGCTTCTCTCTTTCCTTTCTTCTCTCTTTCCACTTGGTTCTTAGGATTTTCTCTCAAGACTAAATCCCCAACTTGAAATTCTCAAGGCTTTATCTTCTTGTTTTAATTCCTTGACATTTTTTTTTTGATATACCTTGATATGTCCATACACTTGAGTTTGATGTTCTTCTAGTAAGTCCAATTGTTGAAGCCTAGCAATCCTATAATCTTCATCTATTATCAAACCATGTATAGAAACTCTCAAGGATGAGATCTCAACCTCTAAAGGCAATACAACTTCTACCTCATAGACCAATAAAAATGGTGTTTCTCCTATTAGTGTCCTTATAATGGTCCTATATGCCCACAATTTTGGATTCAATTGCACATGCCAATTTCTTCTTGAATTATCAACTATCCTTTCCAAAATTGTGATAATGTTCTTGTTTGTTGCCTTTGCTTGTCCATTCTCTTGAGGATAATAAATGGAGGAAGAATGATGTATAATATGGAACTTGTCACATAGGTCATACACATCTTTGTTTTTGAATTGCTTTCCATTGTCAATGATTATAGCATGAGGAATTCCATATCTACAAATGATGTGATTTAGGATAAACATTGAGATTTGTTTACCCGTTGCCGTTGTCAAAGGCACAAATTCTACCCATTTAGAGAAGCATTATGTTACAGTGATGATGTATTTATAAGCATTGGATGAATGTGGACAAATCATCACTATTAAATCAAACCCGCATTAATAAAAGGCCAAGGTGTGGTCATCGGGTGTAAATCTTGCACTGAGGCATGAATCATGTATCCAAGGTATTGGCATTTATGGCATATCTTGACAAAGTGACAAGCATCTTTTTCTATGGTTGGTAAAAAATATCCCATTCAAAGGGTTTTATTTGCTAAATTTAACCCACTAGAGTGAGACCCATAGATCCCCTCGTGAACCTCTCATAAAGCTAATTTTGATTCCTCATCTTCTAGACACCTAAGAAGCGTTCCATCAAGACTCTTGCAATACAATGTGTTGGAAGGATGGTATAATGAGAAGCTTGGCATATAAAGTGTCTCTTTTTATTGCGGGTTTGATCCAAGGGTAAAGTTTGGTCTTGCAGGTAAGTAAAAATAGGTCCATACCATGGTGAGTCATGTCCAACTAACATGCATATGATTTGGGAATCGAGAAGGTCAAATGTTGTTTTCACCAACTCTTCCACCAAGAATTCATATCTAGCATGCTGGTCTAGAATTTGAAGAAGAGAGGAGGTCACCATGGAATTTGCTGCTCTATTTCCATCCCTTGGGAATTTTCTCAAAATTTATCAAATAAAAGTATTTTTTCCAATCATCTATCATCCTCTTGTAGGGCATCATCTTGTCTTCCTTTGTTTGGTATTCATCATTCATATGATTTATGACTAGTTGATAATACCCACACACTTGCAATTTTGTCACTTTCCATTATAAATCCATTTTGATTCCTGTGACTAGGGCTTCATATTCTACAATGTTGTTTGTGCATGGAAAAATAAGTTTGTATGAATTTCAAATTGTGTAACCTTGAGGGGTAATCAAAAGAATGCCTGCCAATAATACTCCTAAAGAGCGATCTATTTCTGAAATGTACAAGAGTAAAGGATTTCCTTTGATAGGTGACATGAGTATAGGTGGATTCACCAAATATGACTTCAATAGGGAAAAATATTACTCATTTTGTGCATCCCATTTGAAAACTATATCTTTATGTAAAAGTTTGGTGAAAGAATGGCATTTTTTCACCAACTGAGGTATAAATAATATTATGGATTGCAACCTTCCATGCAATGATCTCATTTTTCTTATGCTCTTTGGTTCATCCATTTCCATGATAGCTTGCACTGTTTTAGGATCAACTTCTATTCCCTTTGCTAATACTATCTAACCTAATAAATTTCCCGATTGCACCCCAAATGCACACTTCTTAGGATTTAAGCTAAATTTGAATTGTTCCACCCTTGTGAATATATTTTCCAAGATAGGTATATGATCCTTTCTTTCATGTGATTTAGCTAAGATATCATCCACATAGTCTTCAAGAAATGTATGCATCATATCATGAAAAATTATGGTCATTGCCCTTTGATAAGCATCTCCAACATTTTTAAGGCCAAAGGGCATGAAATTCCAACAAAATATACCCCAAGGGATTGTGAAGGTTGTTTTCTCTTGATCCTCTAGTTCTATCTTAATTTTTTTATATCTGCTAAACCCATTGATAAGGGAAAACATGGAGTGTCCTACCGTCAAATCCACTATAGCATCAATACCAGGTAATATAAAGTCATCCTTTGGGCATGCCAAGTTGAGATCTTAGAAATATGTGCATACTCTAATTGATTTATCATACTTTGAAACTGAGACAATATTGGATATCCATTTGGCATAAGCAATAGCCCTTATGAACCCCACTTTTAACAATTTTTCCAATTCTTCTTTCACTAGCAAGGCTATATGGGGATGCATCTTTCTTAACTTTTGTTTCACTGGCTTAACTCCTGGTCTTACATTGAGGTGATGCATAATGAAACTTGGATATAATCCTAGAATATATGAATAAGACCATGCAAATTTAACTTGATTTTCTTTGAAAATTTTGATGAAATCTTCTCTTTCTGTTAGAGTTAATGAAACCACAAGGTGTATGAATCTTGGTTCTAAATCGGTGCCAAAATTAAACTTATCTATTGGTTCAATAAATATAGGAGATCTCTCTTCATGATTCTCTAGAAAAGTTTCAAATATCTCTTCCTTAGGTGCCACAGTTGGCTTTTCACCTTCGGAAACATTCATTGTTTTTACTTTTTGTTTTGGGTCTAGCACTGCCACATTGTGGTTTTCACCACTATACCACTTAAGTTTTTTAATTTCTTTTCTCTTTTTATTTTTCTCTTGGATTGAGAGATTTTCCCTTTTCTTATATTTCTATTCTTTTAGTGAATTCATTAGTGAAAGAGGGTTCCACTGCATTTAGGTATAAGGCCACAAAATTGTCATTAGGAAATGAGAGTATGTTATTTGGCTCGTCTAGGTCCCAATCAATTAGTTCGGGATGGATAAGAGATAAATATTAATTGGGTAAATTTGTATCCATGGGGTTTAAGGACATGAATTTGTTAGAGGGTTCATACATTTATCGCTCAAATATATGACATGGGCTTGCTCAAGGTGTTCCATAGAACTTGGATCAAAATCGTCCTCACTTGAGTCCTCTCAGATTTCTAATGGATAAAATGCATGTGACTTAAACCTAACATTTGAATCTCCTTACCATGAAGGTAACCATGGTTCACCCACCCAAGGAATTCCATTTTATTCTTGTCTTACATCTGATTCTTGATAATTATTTGATCCTTGTTTAGAACTTGAGGCTTGATCAACACTTGGTTGTTTGTTTGCATTAGATGTAGGAGCATAACTATGAATGAAATCCACCTCCTTCTCACAAAAATAAGACTCAAATAAGGAATCCCATTCATATTTACCAAATTCATCTTCACTTTCCAAATCTACCACGTGGATGTGTTCATAAGAGTCTTTGAAGTTGTTTGAACCACTCCCTTATTCTTGGTACCCTATGCCTGATTTTTCATCTTTAGATCTCCAAGAGGTTGTATGGGTTATAGAAAACCTTTATTCCTTATGTCCAAAGGTCCTCTTCCTTTATATCCCATTTTTTGCATCATTTTAAAACCTTTTCCATATTGATGTGTTTTAATTCTCACATTTTGGACCCTTTCTACATGGGAACTTGAAGCCTCCTCATCTTTGTACAACCATTTTAAAACCTCATTATCCTCATCATCCTTTGGTGAGTTTTCACTTGCCTTTACAAAATGGACATTATATTTTTCATTTTAATGAGTATGAGTTGGCCTCCCATGTGATTTTTGAGAAGGCGGGGAGTCAAAAAAGGACACAAAATATTCTCCAACACTTTTTTGATTGATTTTGTATTTTTTCTCAAATTTCTTCATCAACTTATCCATTTTTTGATAATGTTTTTCTTGGAATCCTTTATTTTCAACCCTAGAGGGGTTCAAGTCTCCCTCCTCTTGATTTGAAACACTCAACTTATCACTCTTTTTACTTTCATCTACAAAACTAACTTTCTATTTACCCTTAGTTGATGTAGATGAGTTAGTCTTGTCTTGATTTGAGTTAGTGACCAAAGTTGAGCTAGGATCATCTTCTTGATATTATTCTCTAGGATCACATGGGAATCCCCTTCACTATTGTGTGGGATGAATGTCTCATTTACAGGTTGAACAATATTGCAATATTGGAAAGGACTTACATCTCGACTTATAGTAATTTCTTCTCCCATGTATGGAAACTTGATACATTGATGGTATGTTGAAGGTACCTCTTTTATTTCATGTATTAATGGTCTCCCTAGTAAGATGTTGTAAGTTAATTTCATGTCAAGAACTTTGCAAATGGTATATTGTTTGATTGGCCCTACCTAAATGGGAAAAATCACCATTCCTTTAGAAGACCTTTCTTCATCATCATAGGCCTTAATAGTGATTTTCTTCTTTAAATCCATGACACCTTTGGAAAATCGTAGGGCTTTGACTAGACTCAATGTGCAAATGTTTAGACCAGCTCCCCCATCAATAAGGACTCTTTTGACACAATGTTTTTGTATCAAAACCTCTATATGCAATGAAAGATTTTGGGGATGATTAATGGACATATCATCTTGTTTGGAAAAGGACAAACAATGAGCTGAAATGAGATGACCCACCATGTTTTGAAATCTATCGACATCTAGGTTTTCAGGAATGGTAGTCTCCATAAGATCCTTTTCTAAGATCTCCTTATGATTTGGTGAGAGTTTTAACAACTCAAGGATTGAAATTTAGGATGGAGTCTTTTACAATTGATCGACAATATTGTATTTCCTTTGAGAATAAGATGGTTGATTCCTTGCAAGGCTATCTTTGTTTATTGCCCCCTAGTAAAAACATTAGAGCTTTCCTTTGATGGTTGATCTTTTATTACAAAAACATTGATAATATTATCATATCCTAATAAGGAACTGATTACATTATCATAGCTATGTGAAAAATTAACTTTGTTATTTCCTCCTTTTTAATTTTGATTACTATTTGAAGATTCTCCCTTCTCATGATTGAAGAAAGGATTTTTGAAAGCCACATGATCTTAATTGTTTTGAGTCCCTTCCACCTTTATTATCCTATTATCTATCAAATATTTCACCTCATGCTTTAATCTCATGCATTCATTGGTCTTGTGCTTTCTATTTTGATGATACTCACAAATATGAGCATCGTTCCACCATGAGGGTTTAACTTGTGGCTCATAAGGCCTTGACTCTAGTGGGAAAATGATCTTGTTAGCAATAAGGGTCCTTAAATAATTCTCAAGTGTTCAACCAAGGGTGTGAACTTACTTCTTGGTGATGGGATAAAGAACAGTTTGGGTTTGTTAGCATCTTGCTTCTTATTGTTGTTGTTGTTGTTATTGAATGGAACCTTTGCTGATTGATTTGCATTATTCTCTTGACTAGAAGATCTTGTGAGATTGAAAGGAGTGAATTTCAAGTTGTTTTCCTCAACAATTCCATCATTGACGAGGCCCTTTTTGGTGTTCTTGAGCTAAAAGTGATTGCTGTTATTTGAAGCCCGATTGTTATTGTTGGAATTATTGTGGTTATTAGGAAAATTCTTGTTTTCCTTAAAAACATGATCTCTCCACTCTTCACCAAAACTTCCTCTATGGTGATTCCATTCTCAATGATTTTCTTAAAAGTAGGAGGGCATTGAAGTTGTAACTGATAGTTCATGATTGTGTTCAAACTATTGAGGAAAATATCCATTTTCTCTTTTTCAGGCATACTTCTAGGATATTGATTAAATATATTCCTCCACCTTTGCAAGAAGACTAGAAATTCTTCTCCCTCTTTTTTTTTAGTGCTGCATAAATTTATCATTGTGACCTCATGTTTGATATTATATGAATAATGGGTTAAAAATTTTGAGGCCAACTCTTCAAATGTTCGAACGTTCGAGGGTAGTTTTGAGAACCATTCCATTGCGGGTCCTCCGTGTTAGATGCCTAGCTAGAGATGGATTATACAACATATATAGATTCAATAGGATTGAATAGTAATAGAGATAAATGAAATACAACAATAACATGAATAAAATAGAATCACATTGCACCATAAATGATACAATGATATATCTTTCATAGCATACTAGTTCTAACATTAACACACCTTCACTTGTTCTGGAATCCCTACAAATAGATGTGACATGGTTGGTTAAGTCTCCAACTATCACCAACTAATGACACAAGTGACACCCCTTCATAATAATGTTTTATTCCATTAACTAACATAAAGTCTTATTTAACTATTCCTGGCATAATTTCCGCCTACATTACCCCCCCTAAAGAAAAAGTCATCTTCCAGACAAAAATTATACACCAAGTAATATACATGAAGAATAATGACCAGAATGTAGACAATGAGTTTTACTTCACAAGATGAAAGTTTGTAGTGTATTTAAAAAATAAAATGGGTATCTAGGGGCAACGTCCCTAGTGGTGTCAAGGGGCAGTGCCTCTTGCGAGGGTATGAGGGCAGTGGCATGGCGCATATCATTTTCTTGATTTTTTTTTGACGCTATCTCTCCTCTGCCAATTTTCATGGTGATGCCAAATCCACTTCCCATAATGCCCATTGGAGTACCTTCTATGTTATTACCAACCATACACATAACTTGGGAGCGCTGGTGTATATTAGCTATATAGACTATATTATCTAAATCTCTAATCATATGGCTGCTCCATTTACGTCATGCTCTATCTCAGGGTGTTGCGACTATACGGTGTAATGACCATTTTTATGGTTGAAAAGGTCATATGATGAGATATCTTTTTGGTCATAAAGACATACAAAAATATCTATACCACACCATACAATCATTTTATAGAAATCTTTCTTTCTCTTTTATGGTCGTACGACCCCATATGGTAGCAGGTTGTACAGTCACCTTTTTTCTCTAAATCTATATAATTTCTACTATGTATAGTACTACATTTTATTGTCTCCTCATACAACAATCTTTTCTTCTAGGCGTACGCTCCCCACTCCATGCCATACGTGGTTTATGGGGCATGCATATTCCCTCCTCTCTCGTGGTTGTACGGCCAAGTCAACTTCCTATCTTCGTATGTATCGTATAGACTATATTCTCTATGGATTTCATAAATTCTATACAACCTATAATTCCCTTTCTTTGATTTTGTTTCATGTCTTCAAGTGCTTTTACATCTCATTTTTCCTTCCTTTCTCCCTGGTGCACTCATTTTGTACACCGTACAACCCCTTCTACCTATGTACAGACTGTATGGTCTTTGCTTCTTCCTTTGTTTGTACATAGATTTTTCAACCTACCTTCTCTCCTCCATATGGTATGCTAGTGTTTTTTTTTACATACCCCTTCCTTCCTAATGTGTGTACGATATGCACCCAACTACTTTTTCTTCCAAATACTTTTTCTTCCTGCAAGTTATATTTTTTTCCAAATTCTTTGGTCCCTAGTCGATGGTTTCCTCTAGAAGCTCTAAAATGTTACATCTTGGATGGAAAATTTCATAATCCTCAATCTTCAAGTGGAACAATCCATTTAGTGAAATTATTTTTTCTTCCAAACAATCCCCAAGTCTCATAACACCCTCATGATCTGGTTCGACCTCTCTTCCTTCACCCAACTATCCTCCTTAGTACTCAAAGTCTGATTCTAGTTCCTGGCTTACCGCCTGATTCCATAGGTTAATGAAATATTTATTTTCATCACTCTCAATGGAAAGGGTGTTCTTCTTCTAACTATGATTGGCCTTCATTGTGATGAGCTAGCCTCTCCTAAGGAGGGTGTCATACCCCTTCCTTTCGAGGGAGATAACAAAAAGATCTAGAAAGAACTGTTGGGTTCCAATAACAACCTTTTGTGACATGAGTGTCCCAATTGGTTTTATACCACGTTGGTCAAAGCCTACCAAGTGGAAGGTTGGTGAACAAAGTGTAGGTTTACCCAGGGCCTTCCACATTTCTTCTAGCAGTACATTTACACCAGATCCTCCATCTACAATAGTGTTGGTTAGTGTGCATCCGATGATTTCCATTTAGACCACTGCAGGTATCCGTCTGACACCCACTGCTAACAACATAGGATTGTTAGTAATAACTGAGAGGGGGGGGTGAATCAGTGGCCTCAAAAATTTATCCTTTAATCTTTAACCACCAATCAATACACCTCAAATTATTAGGTCCCTACAAGATGCATGCCATGAAATACTTAGAATATTTGACTGTCTGTCAGTTTACCTTGTCTGTCCTTATTCTCCTTGATAACCGATAAGCAGTAAAACTATTTACCGATACTCAATAAATATGCAGAGTATACCAATCAATCCAGAAATACATATGTGAAATGTAAAATAATAAAGTAATAAACCATACACACATAACACATGGATTTAACGTGGAAACTCTGTTAAGGGAAAAACCACTGGGACTGGTACCCCAAATTTTCACTCTTCTAAAGTGAGTCCTGTTAGGATCCAACCCTGTTAAAGGTTACAAACACACTATTAGGTGTGACTTTGTTAGAGGATTTTATACATAGAGGTTGTCACTTAGTATCTGGCATCTATTTTGCTACCATCCTTGAATCAGCCTCCTTCTTAGACTGACAATAGGCATTAGGAAAATCTTGCTACCATCCTTGAATCAATCTTCTTCTTAGGCTATCGATAGGCTTTATGCAATTTCAATGCTACTTTCATGAATCAACCTTTTTGGCAATCTATTAGGATATAGCTCAATTATAGAATATGGTTAAGTCCTGCTCTGTTAACAGACTTGATGCTTCAATGGTTAAACTGAAACATTATGACCTTTTTCTAATGCAACTTGAATTACAGATTTTCAGATCTATTTAAGTACAATACCTCTCTGATCAATGTATCAATTCAATTCTTTGTGCTCCACACTTTCTACTCTGTGATGTTGTGCTTCACTGTTCATAGATGTCTGCAGAATTCTTTAGCTCTCCTTCAGCTTGATTGATCGGGACTGTATGAAGTTATCCTTCACCAGTTTCTCTTCAACATCCTCTTTCTATTCACTCACCTTCTGTGTATTTGATTTCTTGTGATTACAGAAATGAATTATGCTTGTCTCTTATATAGACATGATGTTCCTTAATTCTTGAATCTTGATTTTTGGCGTGAAAAATAATACAGCCAATCTAATTTACAACTTTAACTCCTAATTTATCTCGTAGCTATCTTCTTTAAACCAATTACTTAACTCTGGTTGAATAAAACAAATAAAACAACTAGTTAATTCTATCCTTAAGCTCTGTCAGTTAGATATTTTTTCATTTTCTGAACTCTCTATTCTGTCAGTCAACTCTGCAGTTAGTCATCAGTGACAACTGCCAGTTCCGTCAGTGTAACTCTAGTTAGCTTTGGGATCTCCATTCGTTGGGCATCATAGGATTTTGCTTCATCAAGCAACACTATCTTCTGCTCATCGAGCATCACTGTGAATTTTTCTTTTCCTTTACTGATGGTGTGCACTCCATCAGTGTTGTCTGTCACTTAGTGAATACTTGACTTTTATGCATTGCTGAAAGTATAATCATTGTTCCATTGATTCTCTGAAGCCTTTCGCATTATGTACATGACCATATAGATGATATCAAGCTGAAATCAATGACAATACAAACCATTAACTAATTTAATGTCTTGCATCATCTTCAACTTAACATTATTAAACATTCAATCAGTTATATGTCATCAATCTCTCCCTTTGGCATTGATGGCAACATACTATATTATCACACTATACTGTTTCTAATACAATTGTTGAGATTCATCACATTACCAAACACTTTGTTTTGATAACCGATAAAAATGTCTGACCGCTGGTAAGCTCTGTGTTAGCTTAGATTTGATTCTTGCAGCTTTTTGTGTTTCTTATACTGATGTGTTGTGTTCTCTTCTAGTGTCAATTTCTCTCTTTTGACTATTATTTTTCTTTGATGTCTCTGTCTTTTGTCAACAACTCTCCCTTTGTATATGATTCCTTTATACAAATTCTCTCCCTATGGATATGATCTCTCCCTGTTTGGAGTAATCTGATAATGAATAATTTCCTATGATAATATGAATACATTCTCTCCCTTTGACAACAATGCCAAACAAATATCTTATAAATATCTTTCATGTCAAACAATTTTTTTCTTCTATCCATAATATATTCCTTGAATTTCCCTTATCCATCAGTAATACAAAAATATAATTTGGTGCTCAGTTCTGATATATACCTTTCTGTATATAGATGTAGCTTTGAAGTTCATCTTTTGCTTGCATCAACATGAATGATATTCTGATAATATATAGGCTAATGCAACCTTCAGTCCTTTACTGACTAGTAGACAAGGGTTTGACCCCTAGTCTCTTTCTCAAGTACTCAAATGTATCCTTGGGCATTGGCTTGGTGAAGATATCAGCGAATTGTTCTTTTGATTGCACATATTCAAGTATCACCTCTTTTTCTTGAACTTGTTCTCTTAAATAATGATACTTGATTGCAATGTGTTTAGTCTTTGCATGCATGACTGGATTCTTGGAAATGTTTATTACACTGGTGTTATCACAATAGATAATCACTGGTTCTGAGATCTTCATATGCATACCTTATAGCAACTGTTTGATCCATGCAATATTTTAGCAGTTTGCAACAGTAACAACATATTCTGCTTCTGTAGTAGACTGAGAGATGCATCCTTGCTTTTTGCTAATCCATGTGACAAGTTTGTCACCCAAAAAGAATGCTCCTCTAGTTTTTCTCTTTTGGTCATCAAGATTTCCAGCCCAATCAGTGTTGGTAAACACTTTTAGTTCAAATTTTCCTTCTCTTCTATACCATAATCCAAATTCCTCAGTATTCTTCGGATATCTTAGAATTCTTTTCACAGCAGTCATATGTGATTCCCTGGGGTTAGCAAAAAATCTAGCAATAATTCCTATTGCATGTGCAATATCTGGTCTAGTGCGTACAACATAAATGAGTTTTCCTATCATTGATCTGTACAAGGTCTGATTTACCTCTGTTGTCTTGTCTTCCTTTGTTAATTTGCATCTAGTAGCCATCAATGTTCTAACAAGTTTGGAATCTTCCATCTTGAATATTTTTAGGACCTCTTTGATGTATTTGGACTGTGTAATGAAAATACCTTCACTTTGTTGAATCATCTGTAGACCAAGAAAGAACTTGATCTCTCCAAAC
>MU226466.1:2418644-2435104 GCA_018584345.1 Thuja plicata
GCAGTCCTTGACATCTTCAAATTCAACATCAGAGAGTGAGGAAGAAAGCTCTATAACCATGCAATTATGCTCATGCTTCTCTCTCAATTGATCTACTGTCAATGGTCTTGTAGGCAACACATATTCAGTATCTAAGTATTGAGTAACATCATTACCAATACTTGATAAGTGGAGTCTTATCCTACTTTTCCATGAAGTAAAGTTTCCTTTGTTCAACTTGGGCACATCTCATCTGTTCATCTTGTGATCTTTACTTAGGTCTTCAAACCTTCGTTCTAAGTAGACAAGCTCTGATACCAATTGTTAGTAATAACTGAGAGGTGGGGTGAATCAGTGTCCTCAAAAATTTATCCTTTAATCTTTAACCACCAATCAATATACCTCAGATTATTAAGTCCCTACAAGATGCATGCCATGAAATACTTATAATATTTGACTGTTTGTCGGTTTACCTTGTCTATCCTTATTCTCCTTGATAACCGATAATCAGTAAAACTATTTACCAATACTCAATAAATATGCAGAGTATACCAATCAATCCAGAAATGTATATGTGAAATGTAAAACAATAAAGTAATAAACCATACACACATAACATATGGATTTAACATGGAAACCATGTTAAGGGAAAAACCACTGGTACTGGTACCCCAAATTTTCACTCTTCTAAAGTGAGCCCTGTTAGGATCCAACCCTGTTAAAGGTTACAAACACACTGTTAGGTGAAACCTTGTTAGAGGATTTTATACATAGAGGTTGTCACTTAGTATCTGGCATCTATTTTTCTACCATCCTTGAATCAGCCTCCTTCTTAGACTATCAATAGGCTTTAGATAAATCTTGCTACCATCCTTGAATCAACCTTCTTCTTAGGCTATCAATAGGCTTTATGCAATTTCAATGCTACTTTCATGAATCAACCTTTTTGGAAATTTGTTAGGATATACCTCAATTATAGAAGATGATTAAGTCCTGCTCTATTAAGAGACTTGATGCTTTAATGGTTAAACTGAAACATTATGACCTATTTCTAATGCAACTTGAATTGCAGATTTTCAGATCTATTTAAGTACAATACCTCTCTAATCAATGTATCAATTCAATGATTTATGCTCGACACTTTCTACTCTGTGATGCTGTGCCTCACTATTTGTTGGTATCTGCAGAATTCTTTAGCTCTCCTTCAACTTGATTGATCAGGACTATATGAATTTATCCTTCACCAGTTTCTCTTCAACATCCTCTTTCTATTCACTCCCCTTCCGTGTATTTGATTGCTTGTGATTACGAAAATGAATTATGCTTGTCTCTTATATAGACATGATGTTCCTTAATTCTTGATTCTTGATTCTTGGCGTGAAAAACAATCCAGCCAATCTTATTTACAGCTTTAACTCTTGATTTATCTCATAGTTATCTTCTTGCCAACTGTACAAATATTATTTAAACCAATTACTTAACTCTGGTCAAATAAAACAACAAGTTAAGTCTATCCTTAAGCTCTGTCAGCTAGATATTTTGTCATTTTCTGAACTCTCTATTATATCGGTCAACTTTGCAGTTAGTCATCGGTGACAACTGCCAATTCCGTCGGTGTAACTCCAGTTAGCTTTAGGATCTCTGTCTGTCGGGCATCATAGGATTTTTCTTCATCGGGCAACACTGTCTTATGCTCATCGGGCATCACTGTAAATTTTTCTTTGCCTTTACCAATGGTGTGCACTCCATCGGTGTTGTCTGTCACTTAGTGAATACTTGACTTTTATGCATTGTTGAAATCATAATCATTGTTCCATTGATTCTCTAAAGTCTTTTGCATTATGTACATGACCGTACATATGATATCAAGTTGACATCAATGACAATACAAACCATTAACTGATTTAATGTCTTGCATCATCTTCAACTTAACATTATCAAACATTCAATCAGTTATATGTCATCAAGGATCAATGGCACCATTCAAGGTAGAAGCATCCTCATCTTTTTTCCTATCTCATTTTCCCCCTGTTTGCCAATATTTTGGCTTTCGTTAGTGTCACTTATGTTAGTGATATCCACATCTAGTTGTGGTAGCATCTCTAGTAGGTCTAAAAATCATACTAGTACCATCACCTATAACATATATCGTATGATGTTGGCTTCTAATGCTGATCATATGGGATTGCCATCCATTTTCCTCCTTTCTTCCTCTATTACCAGTTTCATTTCCATTTTGGCTTCCTTCAATCTTTCTTTCTCCATATGTGGATCATGGTACATGGATTTTTTTTTCTGGTACCTTGTGATTTCCAAGACCTCCTCCTCAGATTTTGTGATGTTTATCATATTTACCCCCTTCACCTTAGGGTAATCAACATCCTCGTGGCTACTAGACTACACCATTTTCATAGCATTCTTCCTCCCCCTTGACCCCTACCACTTTGATAGTCCTACTCAAAGTGGCCCCACTCATTATATTTGCAATCATGGGCCACCCCTTTGCATCATACTAGATACGACTTCTTGGTGTGCTATTTTTTCTATTGTTATTACTTCCTTATTGGTTTCCATGATAACCTTCGGTGAGGCATTTATGTTTCTTGGATGTGTGATAGGCAAATTTGATTGTTCCTCTTGGGTAAAGAGAGCTTGAGTGCTCCTTCCTTCATATTGTATAGGAACTCATCAATGGAGTTCTCTAGTACCTAAATGATGTCACAAAATGCCTTCTTTGGACAATTAGTTTTGTTATGGCCTTCCAACTTGCAGTTTGTGCACCAAAGTTCCTTGCCATCTTTTTGTCTCCTCCTTTCTAGCCCTCATTTCCTTCATAATTCTCATCACATCTTTTCATAGCGCTTGTATAGTTCTGGAATTTTCCTTGCTATCCCCATCTGTTCTATCATCATCACTCATCTTCTTCTTATGTCTAGATGTCTTGTTTTCACTTTCAATATTCATCGCATGATTTTTGGCGTTGGTGTACAAGGATGGTGGCACCACTTTCATCTTCCTCCTTAGGGATAGAGTTATTCCCTCAATGAACCATCATTTTTTTAGGTCATCTGCTGACTGGTTGTTAATTTTACTAATGAGTTCCTTTATCCTACGATGGTAAGCTCGTACCATTTCATTTTTTCCCTTTCATGTATTGTAAATTTCTACCACTACTTCATCATCATCACAGAGCAATCTGAACTCCTCTTGGAATGTTTTTTTTAGGTCATCCAAAGTCGCCTTGCCCATACTAGAAAGTCCATGTACCAATCAACTGCAATATCTCGTATGGTGGTAGGAAAAGCCTTTAATTAGTATTCATGGTCATCTTGGCCATTTACTTCCCATATCATTACACATGTTTTATAGTGGTAGGCTGGATCATCCAATCCATCCCCACAAAAGTTGGGCAGTTTATGATTCTCTGGGGGTTTTCCATTTTCCACATATGGTAGGAACCATGCACATTATTAGATGTCGGTGGCTTGGTTCCTCCTCTGTGTTCATGTGCATCTTCTACACCTCTATCTATGTGCAAGTCTTCTACCCCTCCACCTCTATCGTTCACGTCTTGGTTGCCTCCTTCATAGTGGTATTGGTACTCTCTTCTTCTCAGAGTCTCTAGTTCTATTCTCCCTAGTCTTGATCCCTCCAAGATTGTTGATGCCCCACAAGGTACTCTCAAATAAATCCACTACCTCCCCTTTAAGGTTTCCCTCTTGGCTATTTTACTCTTCAGAATGTATGGATGGTTCAGTTGGTACCGAGTCACCACCTTCCCAATTGTCAGTGTTAGACCCTTCATGCACCCAGGAATTTCTTGAGAGTGGTTGTTGTAGTCATTGTTGTCTCTCAACTTGATCTTGGATACACTTAGACCTCCATATGCTAGTTTAGGTTTCCTTCTTTCCTTCTGTCTCCACCTTTGTGCATTGCCTTATGTCCTTGTTTGGTAGGTTGGGCATTACTTGTCAGAGTTAAAAATCTTGCAAGAATTCCCAGAAGATCATACATAGGACCACTCACCATGAGTTCAGCACCTACTGTACCAGCTATGAATACTCTCTCCCAAGCCTCCTACTATATGTACTCATCAACCGACACATCTCATGCATGAACCAAGTTCTGTGTTAACTGGCCTTCTCTGGTTACTTTGGTATTGTCTTCTCCATCACTATCAGTTACCAAGACTTGTTGGTCAAAGGTATGACCGATTATGATTCCATCCCACCAATCCTACTTCTCTTGATTGCCAGGTTTGAACTTTAGGAAATGATGCCAAAATTTTAGATGCCTAATTGGAGATGGATTGTACAACATATATAGATTCAATAGGATTGCATAATACCAAAGATAAATTAAATACAACAATAACCACAATTGGGTTTTCATCCTCCTTTCTCTTTAGAGTGGCGATATCATAATCATGGGGGAGTTTTACCCCTACTTGGACTAGGTCAAATAAATACTTCTCCCTTTCTTTCTCTAGGATTTTCTCCATGATTTTCATAAAGAATGGAATTTGAGATGCTTCATTCATTCTCTCTTTGGTGGACTCCTCATCTTGAGGGTCTTTATTCCCTCCATTATTCATGTCAACACCTCCATTGTTAGGGTCATTTCCTCCCCCATTATTTCCATTGTTTTTCACATCCTTATTTCCACCATTTTGTTTATTATTAGTGTCATTGTTAACATGATTGATAAGGTTGAGATCCATTTGTCCAAAGGGAAAAGCCATCGTGTTAGTTTCCCCTTCCTTTTTCAGTTTCAAATGATGGTAGCAAGGAAGCTAAGGTTTCTCTTGGAAAGGGTATTTCTTTCCTAAGATAAGTTCCATCTTCTTGTAAGGTTGACTTGATAAAGTGAGATCTTGTAAAAGTAGGCATTGGCATGGAACAAATAACCTTAACTCACTCTTTTGATCAATTCCTTTAAAAAAAATCTGAACTCCTTGAATATGATGGAATATGATCAGTCTGATAGTTTGGATAGGAAGAACTCCGAAAATGATATCCAAATATGGTTCTAAAATTTTCCAAAAACCCTGGGAGATACTCACTATTTGAGAGTCTCAGTCTGTACGCACTACTTAAAATCTTGTGCGCGCTGCTTTAATATGTTGTACACGCTCACTGGAAAAGCAGAACGTGCTGGTTGACTATTTAGGCGTGCTACTTTATAACATGTAAGTGTTACTTCAAGTTTGTACACACTATTTATTTTCTTGTAAGTAGTAAATGTCTCTTTATACACAATACTTCTTTGGTCACAAGCATTAAAGTTATATTTATAAGCACTACTTGACAGTTGATAAATTTTTCTTCTCTGTTTGTACGCATCAAAAGACCTTCAAAACAAGAATGTGTTGTTTTTTTTATCACCATTTGATTGATTTGTAAAAAATTTAAAATGTGATCAGATCTGGATGAATTTTTTTTGTTTTTAATATAAAACATCAACCATGGCAAACACAACAAAGAAAAGTTTGAAACCTTAAGCTATACAAAAAGAGTATGTTCTCAAATGTTTTCACGGGTCTTTCACATGCAAATCTTCCAATATAGACAAATTTGGCTTTTAAATGGCTTTAAGAGTTAGGCATTTCTATTTTACTAGGTTGTAGTGAAGATTGCGTTAGAAAAGTTTTGATTTTCATCCCCATTATAGAGGCCTCCTACACACATAAAAACACGATTTTGTACAATCCCAAAGGACTACTAGAAGAGGTTCAATTCTCAATTGCTTCCGTCACTCACCCCATTAAGGATAAATGCATTTTATTTTATAGTGTGTTGGATTTACCATGGCTAAAATGGTTGTGTCCCACTTGAGATGTTCCATCTTACCATCCTCGAAAGGAAAATCTCGGGAGGTAGGCCCACTAATGTTCTAGCATGTTCATTTGAAAGCAATAAATGAAATAATCAAATAGGTTTAGGATTTTGATTCACGTAAAAGGTGAAGAGCATATCCCTACTATTATTTCACTTCCAAACACAATAGACAAAGATTAATTCCAAGCCTTTAACTAATGAAATTCAAGAACTTTTGGGAGTTTGATTCACAAAAGGTGAAGATCATATCCCTAATGCTTTCATTCACAAACAAGAGGCTTTAAGATTTAGTGTTTGTTCTTTCCAACCTTTCTTTCTATCATAAAATTTGACATGTTTGGCATTTTTATCAACATAGAAAGTTGAGAGCATAGGCCTAATGTCTCCTTTGAAAAACAATAATAGGATTCTAATTAGCTAGATTTCAACTTTGACTTTCCACAATTTAATCAAACGCAAAAAGATTTTGATCTTACCTTGTTCGAAGCTAGCTAGGCTAGGCACATTTTTTATTGCTTTTTTATTTTTATTACTCACATAGTGGCTAGAGTTATAGATCCTTTACATCCTCTCCTCCAACAAGTTAGTCAATACAACTCACACAAAATGAAGAAAACCAAAATCCAAAAGGAAAAGGCTCAACTTCACTCAAACTTAAAGCTATTTCAACAATTTAAAAGTGAATTATTTCAATTTAAGGAAACAAATTTAGATTTGCAAGATTTTACAATTTTTAGATAATGCTCATAAAGCTTTTCCTCTTCATTCAAAGTTTCAAAAATATTTGTATTATGGATTCACTTTTCATACCTTAACACCTTTTTGATCTCTCTTTCTTCTTTGTGGATTCGAAGTGCGGGATTCTTCACCTTATTATGCTTTGACATCTATAATTTGACAACTAATTTTCATTTAGGTTGTTGTTTGTCAAAAATTTGCAAAACTTCAAATACAGTAGCATGCACTATTTCAAATTATACTAAGCATTACTTTAAAGATTTCTAAGCGCTATTTTATTGCTGCTACGCACTACTCAATCCATTATAAGCACAACTTAACAAGTACAAAGTGCTATTTAACAAAATAACTGTCTGAAAATAGAATTAAATGTGCTAGAAGAAGTAGTAAAGGCGTTATAAAACTCATGTAAAGCGTCAATTTGATGTGAAAATATGTTACAATTTAGATCATACGTGTTGCTTTGCTATTAGAAGCACTGAAAGAAATACATACATAAGACAAAAGAATTTTAACATGCGCTACTTTGTCGTGCAAAGGTGTAAATATTTATGCTTGTACACGTCACTTTATCTGTCAGAAGCACTGAGAGAAAGTAAGACAAAAGACAAAAGAGTTCTAGTACACATTGTTTGAATGTGTAAAGGCACTAGGATTTATGTCTGTATACGTTACTTTACCTACAAACTACCAAAATATGCTAAAGAACACACTCAAATACACCAAAAATTCATGCAATTGTTATAATTGAGGCTATGAGCCCCACGGTGGGTGCCATTTGTGTATATGAAAATCATACCTTCATGAAATTAGCTTGTTATCTAATCAATTCAACAAAATTTAACAATGATAAGCTAATTGAATTGAAAATACACCAATGACCATCTCATGGCTCTCTATTTAGGAAGGAAAATAGTATGCTTTCAGCTTAAGCATCCATGAATGATAGTCCTAAAATGAGAATTGAAGCTATTTGATTATGATTATACCTATTTATCTCTCAAATACTCTAAAATGTTTCAAAGATGATCACTAAATGTAAAATTGAACCCAAAATGGAAGCTACAAACTCAAATCAAAATGCCTATAGTGATGATGCTTAACTCATAAATGTGTGTGTTATGTTTTGTACTCAAAATGAACTCTATTTAAAGGATTCCCCAAGGGTAAATGGTAGAGTTTTTTTGGTCCACTGAGGGGGGGGGATCAGAAAAAAAAAAAAAAAAAACTTAAAACTTAGCTCACTAATTCACTCAGTAGAAATGAATACAGTAATGACCAACTCACCAAATAACTTAGGAAACTTAAACAACCATACATCTCATAATATAAAAATACATCATTCAAAATTTGTTAAAACTAGATTTAACGAGGAAACCCCATAAGGGAAAAACCTCTGTGGGAATTGTGACCCACAATAAAAATGTACCCTTCTGAAGTACGCTCAGTTAAGAACTTATCCTATTAAATATTAGAAACATATTTGCTAGAAGTGACCCTGTTATGGGATTTACCTCAAATATGTTAAGATATTCAACCTATTAGGAGTGGCATTATTAGAGGTCTTTAAACACTCTTTTGGAATGCCACCTACTTCAAGGATTTACAAATAGGATTGTTAAATCCATTCGGTTAAGAGATTTTTCTCTGTTACAAATGCTAATAAGAAACATTATAAACTTTGATCTATAAATATAGAAACTACCTTTACTTGGGTCATATCCTTTGCACTCACATAAATATAGGAATTACATACTCCATTTGTCTCTACTCTAGACTACAGATTTTTCTCTTTCTACTTCTCTTCTCTACTTGGTAACTTTGTTCTTCAGCTTCTCAATTCAACTCGCCAACATCTCTTCTCTCATTAGTTCTCATCCTTTATATAGAAATTTTTTTGCCTCTTAATATCCTTTCTTAGGTTTTCCATTATTTTCTCTCAGTCATTTGATCATCTTCTTAACAAATCTTAGCTTGCTAAATCGTTTAACTTTTACCTCGTAACTTGAACTGTTTCTTGGAACTCTAATAATCAAGTTTAACCACTTAATCTTTGCCTTAGATCTTCTCATTGAATTTTCTCACTCACAGATCTTCTAAAAAATTCCCTTATCCTTATCAACATCCAGATCATCATAGATATGTATTAAATTCAATCTTATCATCATTCTTAATCAATATCATGTACTTGGTAAATTGCCTTGAAACTCGGTAATTATCTTCGTTCACTAATCGGTGCCTAACTCATTCTCGGTGCTTAGTATCTGAAACCAACTAACACAACTCTATACCGACTGACTCTATCTAGCTTGATAAATTAACTCTTTTCAGTCATAACTGAACTCTTTGCAATCTCTGCCTTAATCAATCAAATGTACCAACTTGATAACATCAAATATATAGTAGCAAACAATTATATCAATATTACTTCATCATTGTATGATATGTATTTGTAGTGTAGGAGTACCAAGGGCACAAAGGTGAACTAGGGTCACTAATAGATCCTAGGGGGGATTTGAAGACAATCATCACCATCAAGGGTCATTTGAATTTAATAAGATGATATTTAATCCTTTAAATAATATTTTGATTATGTTTTGATCATAATGTTTGTAAGTTTTCCAATACAGCCATTATGTGATGTCAAATACACAAAGTGCTTAAAAAAATGTAATATTTCCTAGGTTGGAAACATATGGCCTAAAAGGCTTAAGTGATCATTTAAGGTGTTTAGAATTAAGATGGGATTCCTAAAATCCTTTTAAAGGCTAATTAAATGCATATAGGATGGAAGTTGTTGAAGTTGACAACCATGTTGTCAACAAACTAAACTATAACTGTCATATAACTGACTGCAAACGGTTTGACAGAGAAGTTGTAACTGTAAACCTTCTTGGTAAAGCTTATTTCTAAGGTATGAACATGATTTTGAGAGGGAGAGAGAGGAGTGTCTTGGGAGAGAGGAGTTGTAGGATTTTGGGGAAGAGATTTGTGGTCGAAAAAATAGATGTAATAAAGTTTTTGAGACAATAGACAATAATTCCTTGCAAAGAATCTTTTCTCTGCCCATGATGACACAGTCTTTGTTTATTTTTAATTTCTAATGATTTACTAAGGCTCTCCCACTTTCTATGTTGAATGTGTCTTGTGGAAGAATCCTATCTATGTACTATATGTATCCATATGTGTTTGTATGTAGGGATATGCAGGGGGTGGAAGATAGAGGTCTATGATTGAGACAAAGTGTTGTGCTCAGTTGCAGTGTTGGATGAGGGGCTCAGTCATTGAAGGGCTCGGGACTATTTCTTGGTTGTAGTATTATCCAGGGGGAGTGGTCATTGAAGGGCTTAGGAATGTTTCTTGACTATAGTGTTGGCCGAGGGGCTCAGTCACTGAAGAACTCAACAAACTTGTTGAAGAGACTGATGTATATGAGGGACATTTCTATTGTGTACAAATATGTAGAGCCTATGGTGGCATAATGCATTGGGTGAACTCTGATAGAGTATGGTGTGGCTTGGATTAAGGATAATGATCCTATGGAAAAATTTAGTTTGGTGTTGTGCATACACTTGTGAATTCCCTCATGAAACTATTGTTTCAAAGTCCACCTAGGGCCTTTGCATCAGGTGGTATCAGATCCTAGGAGCATCCTAGGTTGAAGTGGTGGAGAAGATTTCTGGGATTTTGAAGATTGAAGGTCCTTTGTTGATTCTTAGAGTTGAACTATTCTTTGAGAGTGTTCCAAAGTGGTGGTATGACATCTAAAAAGATCCTAGATTGGTGCAGATGTACCTGGAAAAGTCAGAGAAGGAGGTGTACAATGCTCTTAAAGAGTATTTGGCTAATGAGATAAAAATAGATGAAAAGAGGAAGAAGAAGAGAGAAGAAGAGGAAAGGTTGGGAAGCCTTGACAAGGCTTTGGAAAAGAACCAGAAGAAGTTGGAGTGGATTGCATGACTCCTTGGAAAAGTAGAAGATGAAGAAGATGAAGATGAGAAATAGATTGTACATGAAGAAGTGGATGATTTAAGGGCAAAGAGGTTATAAAATATGAATCAGAGGTACAAGAAGAAGATGTTGATGGTTGCAACAGTGAATCAAGTCATGAAGGGCTTGAATTTGAAGAAATTCTTCAGGTAGGGGTAGTACTATTTCCTTTGGTGATGGAAAAAGACAAGAATCAAGGTAGCATGGATAAAGAGGAAGCCAATATGTCTAGTGAGTTGTTGGTATGCCTAGGTGAGTGGCATGGTGAAGATAAACAAGAGATGGCAGTAGGTGAGGAAGAACCTGACTTTGGGGTCATTAGTGAGGCTTAGAAGATAGTCATGATTGCTGAGGAAGACTTGGAGTGCCAAGAGGAGAGGCATGTGATCCAAGATGGATTGGTCTCAATGGGAAGAGACTTCAAGTTTGCAGACAATGAAGAGTTGCAGATGACATCACTAGTCTCATGGCATGAGACTAAGGATAGAGTGAAGATTGATGATCAGATGTTGGTCTACATTTTTCCCATGGGAGGCAAAACTAGAGTGAAGATGAATGAGTGTATTGTGACGCAACATCAAGAGAGGATGCCATGGATCATTAATGATGATATTTTCAAAAAAGGGTAAAAATAAAATGGTTTTGTTTGCTCACATTGTTTTGTTTGCAGGTTTCCAAGAGGACTTGGAAAATTTTAAAGTTGAGGAGTATGGGTTGGGAGCACCAAGGGCACAAAGGCGCACTAGGGTCACTGATAGATCCTAGCAGGGAGTTGAAGAAAATCATGGCCATGAAGGGTCATTTGAATGTAATAAGACCACATTTTTTCCTTTAAATGATGTTTTGATCATAATGTTTGTAAGTTGGCCAATAGAGCCATTATGTGATGTCAAATGCACAAAGTGCTTAAAAATATAATATTACCTAGGTTGGAAAATGTGTCCTAAAAGGATTAAGTGAGGGTTTAAGGTGTTTAGAATTAGGATGAGATTCCTAAAATCCTTTGAAAGGTTGATTAAATGCATAAAGGATGAAATTTTTTGAAGTTGACAACCATGTTGTCAACAAACTAAACTGTAACTGACATATAATTGATTACAAACAGTTTGAAAGAGAATTTGTAACTGTAAACCATCTTGGTAAAGGTTATTCGTAAGGTATGAGCGTGATTTTGAGAGGGAGAGAGAGGAGTATATTAGGAGAGAGGAGTCATACAATTTTGGGGAAGGCATTTGTGGTTGAAGAAATAAATATAATAAAGTTTGTGAGACAATAGACAATAATTCCTTGCAAACAATATTTTCTCTACTTGTGAGGATACAATCTTTATTTATTTTGAAGTTCCAATGATTGCATAAGGCTCTCCCACTTTCTGTGTTGAATGTGTCTTATGGGAGAAGCCTATCCTTGTACCATATGTGTTTGTATGCATAGATATCCATGGGGTGTAAGATAGAGGTATCTGATTGAGAAAAAGTGTTGTGCTCGGTTGCAGTGTTGTCCATGGGGCTCATTCATTGAAGGGCTTGGGACTATTGCTTGGTTGCAGTTTTGGCTAAGGGGATCGATCACTAAAGAACTTGGAAAACTTGTTGAAGACACTAATGTATTTGAGGAACATTTGTATTTTGTACAAAGATGTAGAGCCTATGGTGGCATAAGGCATTGGGTGCACTCTAATAGAGTATGGTGTGACTTGGATCAATTAGAATGATCCTATGGAAGAAGTCAATTTGGTTTTTTGGGAACACTTGTGAAGTCCCTCATGAAACTACTATTTCAAAGTCCACCTATGGCCTCTGCATTAATTTTTCACCCATTTAACTTCTTCTTATGATATGGTAACTCAATATAAATTAGTAATCAATTGCTTGACATCAATGACAAAATAACAGCTAATCTAACCATTTCTACAAACATGTATACTCGGTATCACTCAGTCTTCATCAGTTGATTAAAAATATCCCTCTTTGGCATTGATGGAAACACTATAGTATTACTATAGACAATGATAATGAAAACTCTCAATATTGTCAACCTCTTTCATTACTCCCTCTGAGTTGATAGTTCTATTTCTGATTCAATCCTTTCTTTTTGATCATCAAAACATTCTCCCTTTTGGATAAATCTTCTGATACTATAATATACATTCTAATTCTCCTTCATGAGTAAATAGTAGCAATTCATTCTCTTCCTCTTTCATCAATATCTCCCTTATGGATAAATTGTTAGTAATAACTGAGAGGGGGGGGGGGGGAATCAGTGGCCTCAAAANATTCTCCTTCATGAGTAAATAGTAGCAATTCATTCTCTTCCTCTTTCATCAATATCTCCCTTATGGATAAATTGTTAGTAATAACTGAGAGGGGGGGGGGGTGAATCAGTGGCCTCAAAAATTAATCCTTAAATTAACCCTTTAAACTTATAACTACAAATTATGTCTCAAGTTATCTTCTATCCTACAAGATGAATGCCATGAAATACTTATATCAATTTACTACTTGTCAGATTGCTTTGTTAAACCTTCTTCTGTATGTTTACCGATAAGTAGTCACCTATTTACCGAAACATAGTAAATATGCAAAGTATACCGATAAATCCAAAAATGCATATGTGAAATGTAAAATAATAAAGTGATAAACCATAAACACATAACACGATGATTTTAATGTGGAAACCCTATTAAGGGAAAAACCACTGGGACCAGTACCCCAAATTTTCACTCTTCTGAAGTGAGCCCTGTTAAGAGCCAACCCTGTTAAAGGTTACAAACACACTCTTAGGTGTGACCTTGTTAGAGGATTTAGAGATAGTTTGTCAACTAGTATTTGGCATCTAATGCTACCATCCTTGATCAAATGCTCACTTGGCCTATCAATAGGTATTGGGCATATCCAATGCTACTTTTGTGATCAAACTTTTTGATACTCCTTGGGATGTATCTCAATTGAAAAAGACTTTTAAGTCCTTCTCGGTTAAGAGGCTTATATGCTTCAATGGTTAAATTGAAACACTAATGATTTGTTCATACATACAACTCAATTGCATATTTTTCAGATGTATTATCGGTCCATTACTTCACTGACCAATATAATCAAATATATACCTTTGCTCCACACTTGTTCTGCTCTATGATGCTTGTCTCACTGTTCGTCGGTGTCTGTAGAATCTATCTCTTCCTTTAGCTTGTTGATTAGGACTGAAATGAAGACTTTCTTCTCCTTCAAATTTCCTTTAGCATCTTTCCTCTTCTCTTGTTCAACCCACACACACAATTCATAATAAATTGAGTTTGTCTCTTATAGACATGATTTCCTCTTTTCTTGGCTTTCTTGATCTTGGCGTGTTCAAAAATCTTTGCCAATAGATTTAAATCAAATCTCCAGTCTGATATCATAGAGATCTTCTTGCCAACTAGACAAAGCAGCTTTAAATTAATTACTTATCTCCGACTTTATCTGGATGATTAAAACAATGGTAAGTATTTGTTAACTCTATATTTAGCTTCTTGACAGCTATGCATTTTTTCATTTTCTGAACTCTCTATTCTTTTGGTCAACACTTCAGTTATTCATCAATGACAACTGACTATTCCGTTGGTGTGACTTCAATTTTCATCGGCATCTCTGTCCTTGTATTTTCCACCGGGCAATACTGAAATTATGTCCATCGGGTTACTCTGTGTTTTTCTTGTTGAGCAACACGGTAACTCTGCTCATTGGTAATGTTGTACATTTCCTCATTGAGCAACACTGTGAATTTGTTCTTTTACTCTGACCGTCAGGTGCACTCCGTCGGTGTATGCAATTACTTAGTGAATACTTGACTTATATGCATCACTGATAGCATAGCCTTTGATTCATTGATTCTTTGAAGTCTTTGGCAGTATTACAATGACCACACATATTATATCAAGTTGAAATTAATGACAATACAATAAATTATCTAATTTAATTCCTTGCATGATCATCAACTCAATATCTTCAAACATTCAATCAGTTACATGTCATCAATCTCTCCCTTTGGCATTGATGGCAACATACTACATTATCACACTATACTATTGCTAATAGAGTATGAAATATATAGTTTCATCAAGCTTTCCTAATGTAACTATTACAAATGTATGGCTATCGGTAAGCTTAAATAGCTTTGATTTGATTCTTGCAGCTTTTTTTCTGTCTTCAATCCCTTCATTGGATGGATGTAGAATCTTTCTTTCTCTAGTGTGATGTTTTCTCCTCCTGTGTCAAATTCTCTTCCTTTGACTGTTCTCCTTTCTTGTGATTTCTCTTGTCAGTAATACTCTTCCTTTGTGTGTACTCTCCCTTTCTTTTGATGTTTTTCTCTCCCTTTCTATTTGCTCTCCCTTTCTGGTTACTTCTCTTTGATGGATATGATCTCTTCCCGGGATGATAATGGATAAACTCTCTCCCTTTATGAATATGATAAAGAGATATTTCTCTCCCTTTAACATTAATGCCAAAACATCTTATCTTTTCAAACAAGCTTTTGATAGTTATGTCAAGTGGATCCTTTCTATCCATAATATATTCCTTGAATTTCCCAATTCATCGGTAATACCTCTATTGCTCAGAGTAGATAAATACCTTTTTGTGTATAGATTTATCTTTGAATTCCATCTCTCTGCTTGCATCAACATAAATGATATTCTAATAATGTGTAGGCTAATGCAGCCTACTATTCAGCTTATTGACCAGTAGACAAGGGTCTGGCCCCTAGTCTCTTTCTCAAGTACTCAAATGCATCCTTGGGCAGTGGCTTGGTGAAGATATCGGTCAATTATTCCTTTGATTGCACATACTCAAGTATCACCTCTTTTGCCTAAACTTGTTCTCTCAAATAATGATACTTGATGGCAGTATACTTTGTTTTAGCATGCATGACTGGATTCTTGGAAATGTTTATTGCACTTGTAATATCACAATAGATAACTATTGGCTCCAAGAGTTTCATATGCATACCTTCCAGTAACTATTTGATCCATGCAATATTTGAGCAGTTTGCAGTAGCAGCAACATACTATGCCTCTGCAGTAGATTGTGAGATGCATCCTTGTTTTTTTCTGATCTATGTGACAAGTTTGTCACCCACGAAGAATGCTCCTCTAGTTGTGCTCTTACAGTCATCAAGATTTCTAGCCTAATCAGCGTCGATAAAGACCTTAAGTTAAAATTTGCCTTCTCTTCTATACCATAAGCCATATTCCTTGGTATTCTTCAGATATATTAGAATACTTTTCACAACAGTCATATGTGATTCTCTGGGATTAGTAGAGAATCTAGAGACTATTCCTACTGCATGTGTAATATTTGGTCTAGTATGTACAACATACATGAGTTTTCCAATCATTGATCTGTACAAAGTCTGATTTACCTCTGATGACTTGTCCTCCTTTGTCAGCTTACATCCATTTTCCATCGGTGTTCCAACTGGTTTGGATTCTTCCATCTTGAATATTTTCAGTACTTCTTTGATGTACTTGGATTGTGTAATGAAAATACATTCATCTTGTTGCATGATCTATAGACCAAGAAAGAACTTGATCTCTCCAAACATAGACATCTCAAATTCTTTTCTCATCTCATTTGCAAATGATTTTCATAGCATATCATTGCCTCCAAATATGATGTCATCAACAAATATCTCAGCAATCAAAATGTTAGCATCAGTATCTTCCTTTAAATAAAGATTACTATTTTCACTAGTTCTTACAAATCCAATACTTATAAGATAGGAATGAAGTTTTTCATACTAGGCTTGGGGTACTTGTTTCAATCCATACAGGGCTTTGTGAAGTCTACATACCATGTCCCTCTTGTCTGGATCAACAAACCCTTCTGGTTGTTCAATGTATACCTCTTCTTCAAGTATTTCATTCAGGAATGCAGACTT
>MU226466.1:2436638-2479181 GCA_018584345.1 Thuja plicata
TGCTACTTTGTGACCTGAATTATTCAAATGAGAAACACTCAATAGATTATAATTCAATCCATTTACCCAATAAACATTTTCACATTTTATCTGGTTATTCAACATTATGGTTCCTCTACCTTCAACTCGATAAGGTATGTCATTACCCATTCTTACTAAACCGCCTTTATAGTATTCAAAAGTCTCAAACTTTTGCTTATCACCAGTCATATGGTGAGTGCAGCCACTATCTATGATCCAAACATCATTTTTTCTAACCTTAGATATGAGATTTGTTTCTACGTACCTTTCTTCATCATCATCTGAATTATCCTTTACAGCCACAAACACCATCTTGATGTCTTCTTCATATTCAGTGTCAGTATCATCATCCTTGAATTTTTCTAGGTAACTAGCCTTCTTTCCTTTGTCCTTATAGTCTCGGGTATCTCTTCTTTCTGATGGTCGGTAGCTTCTGTAATCACCTCTGTCAGACTTCTTTTCAAATGATCTGTCATTACTTTTGTCATCTTTTCTTCTGTTAGTACATCTTGCAACAAAGTGTCCAATCTCTTTGCAATTAAAACAAACAAGTGGTAATTTACCTTTGTATTTACCTTTGCCTCTCTACATTCTTCTGGCCATAAGTGCTTCAATTTCATCAAGGTCATCTTCTTCACTTTCACTATCACTATCTTTTCTCATAGTGTTTTTATGACTTGATTTACGTATTCTCACAGAAGCCTTGAATGTAGACTCTTTGGTAAGACACTATTATCAAAGTTGTCCATCTCAAATGAAACCAGTCTTCTAATTAAACTATCTAGAGTAACATTTCTATTTTCTACTGCTCTCATTTCTTGAATGGAAGATACTCTAATAGCATAAGTAGGTAGTAAGGTTCTTATAATTTCACTTACCACTATATCTTCTTCTAGTACACCTCCAACTCCTCAAATAGAATTGACTACCTCTTTGATTCTTGTATTGTACTGAGTGATTTTTTCACCTTCTTTCATTTTGAGATCATCAAACTTTCCTCTAAGGCTTTCTGCCTTGTCTCTCAAAACATTCTTGTCACCACCATGTACAAGCTTCAATTTGTCCCACATTTGCTTTGCATTTTTGCAGGTTTTGACATCTTCAAATTTAGCATCGAAGAGTGAGGAAGCAAGTTTTATCATCATGTCATTGTGTTCATGCTTCTCTCTCATTTGTTCAACTGTTGGTGCTCCTGTGGGAAACACATATTTAGTATCTAAGTATTGAGGAACAACATTACCAATACCTGATAAGTGGAGTCTTATTCTGCTCTTCCATGAAGCAAAATTATCTTTGTTCAACTTGGGCACATCTCGTCTGTTCATCTTGTGATCTTTATCTTAGGTCTTGAAACCTTCCTTTCTAAGCACACAAGCTCTAATACCTATTGTTAGTAATAACTGAGAGGGGGGGTTAATCAGTGGCCTAAAAAATTAATCCTTAAATCAACCCTTTAAACTTATAACCAAAAATTATGTCTCAAGTTATCTTCTGTCCTACAAGATGAATGCCATGAAATACTTATATCAATTTACTACTTGTCAGATTGCTTTGTTAAACCTTCTTTTGTATGTTTACCAATAAGCAGCCAGCTATTTACCAAAACATAGTAAATATGCAGAGTATACCGATAAATCTAGAAATGCATATGTGAAATTTAAAAAAATAAAGTGATAAACCATAAACACATAACACAAGGATTTTAACGTGGAAACCCTATTAAGGGAAAAACCACTGGGACCGGTACCCCAAATTTTCACTCTTCTAAAGTGAACCTTGTTAAGAGCCAACCCTGTTAAAGGTTACAAACACACTGTTAGGTGTGACCTTGTTAGAGGATTTAGAGATAGTTTGTCAACTAGTATCTGGCATCTAATGCTACCATCCTTGATCAAACGCTCACTTGGCCTATTAATAGGTATCGGGCATATCCAATGCTACTTTTGTGATCAAAATTTTTGATACTCCTTAGGATGTATCTCAATTGAAAAAGACTTTTAAGTCCTACTCGGTTAAGAGGCTTATATGCTTCAATGGTTAAACTGAAACAGTAATGATCTATTCATACATATAACTCAATTGCATATTTTCATATCTATTGTAGGTCCATTACTTCACTGATCAATATAATCAAATATATACCTTTGATCCACACTTGTTCTACTCTATGATGCTTGTCTCAATGTTTGTCAGTGTCTGCAGAATCTAGCTCTTCCTTTAGATTGTTGAATAGGACTGAAATGAAGACTTGCTTCTCCTTCAAATTTCCTTTAACATCTTTCCTCTTCTCTTGTTCACCTTACACACACAATTTATAATGAATTGAGTTTGTTTCTTATAGACATGATTTCCTCTTTTCTTGGCTTTCTTGATCTTGATGTGTTCAACAATCTTTGCCAATAGATTTAAAGAAAATCTCTAGTCTGATCTCATAGAGATCTTCTTGCCAACTGGAAAAAGCAGCTTTAAATCAATTACTTATCTCCGGCTTTATCCGGATGATTAAAACAATGATAAGTATCTATTAACTCTATATTTAGCTTCTTGACAGCTAAGCATTTTTTCATTTTCTAAACTCTCTATTTTTTCGGTCAACACTTCAGTTAGTCGTCGGTGACAACTGACTATTCTGTCGGTGTGACTTTAGTTGTCATCAGGATCTCCGTCCTTGTCTTTTCTGTCAGGCAACACTGAAATTCTATCCATCGAGTTACTCTATGTTTTGCTTGTCTGGAAACACTATAACTCTACTCATCAGTAATGTTGTGCATTTCCTCATTGGGAAACACTGTGACTTTGTTATTTTACTCTGACCATTGGGTGCACTCCGTCAATGTATGCAGTTACTTAGTGAATACTTGACTTATATGCATCACTGATAGCATAGCCTTTGATTCATCATTTCTTTGAAGTCTTTGGTAGTATTACAATGACCATATAGATTATATCAAGTTGACATTAATTAAAATACAATACATTAACTGATTTAATGTCTTGCATGATCATCAACTCAATATCTTCAAACATTCAGTCAGTTACATGTCATCATAAATGTCATCAATTCATTCTCTCCCTCTTTAACAACAATGCCAAAAAGTCAGACTCCTGAAAACTTGTTCCAGTATTGGATTATACCTTTTGACATGTACAAATATTCATTTCATATAGAAATCTCCTCACAAATTCATGAATCAACTAAAGTGTTTCATGCTAACATCAATTCAAGAATATATATTCTAATAAAGTATAGAATTGATGCAACATGACTCATGCTCTTAGTGTATATTGGATAGGGGGAGAACCCCTAATTTACCTCTGAGATACTCAAAAGCATCTTTTGGTAGTGGATTTGTAAAGATATCAGCCAGTTGTTCCTTTTAACTTACATACTCCAATACCACATTTTTCTCTTGAACTTGTCCTCTCAAGTAGTGATAATTGATAGAAATTTGCTTGGTCTTTGAATACATAACCGTGTTCTTTGATATATTGATATCACTTGTGTTGTCACAAAAAATAGTTATAGGATTGGAGATAATCTCTTGCATACCTTCAAGTAGCTATTTGATCCAAATAATGGTTGCACAACTTATGGTGGCAGCAACATATTCTACCTCGACAATAGACTATGAAATGTAACTCTTCTTCTTACTTAGGCATGTGACCAATCTTTCACCTAGAAAGAATGCTCCTCCACTAGTATGTTTCTATTCATCAATATTTCTAGCCCAATCTACATTAGTGTAGACTTGCAGATCAAAAGTATCTCCTTCCTTGTACAATAAACCAAAATCTTCAATTCCTTTTAGATATCTAAAGATTCTCTTAACTACAGACATATGTGTTTCCTTAGGATTAGAAGAAAATCTTGCAACAATCTCAACTGCATGTGCCATATCAGGTCTACTGTGAACAACATACTACAATTTACCAATAATGGATCGGTAAAGAGTATTATCCACCTCTTGTGTCTCATCTTATTGTTAGCATTACTGGATTTGTCATATGTTACATTAGTGACTATGTTTTTCATTGATGTCAACATAGAGTTTGGATATCAACATAGTGTTTTAGTGAAGATTGATAGAGTAGTAGACAGAGATTGAGTTAGCACAGATAGAGAATTGTAGATGAGGTTATGTGCACTTGAGAGTGTATTTCAGATAGTATCTTGATGATGTGGTCAAGAGCACATATGAATATTCAATTATTGGTGACAGTTATTCCAGATTTATTGAAGATCGTATTTTTACAGAGTTTATGAGAGACAGTTTGCGATGTTTGGATTATATCTTTTGACTGGTATGGAATTTGGTTTTCCAAAATTATGTAGAGTTTGAAGATAGTATGAAGGTTATCAGACTAATACCACTTATTCTGGGATCACATGTGTGAAGAATTATTAAGTTTGTGAGCCGACAATATTGTGTAATTATGTAACGTGTATTATTTTATATTTCGTAATTGTTTAGGCTTAATTGGCTGACTCAATTATGAAGTATTGGGCTTGGAATAAAGGCAAGATAGTTTATTTGATTTTATGTGTATGTATGGAATGAAGGATAATGATATAGAGAGTGAGCATGTATGTATGTTTTTGTAGCATTATTGAAAGGATTGTATGTGAAGCGAAGTTGGCAAATCTGGTATTTGAGATCTGGTAATAGTTGGTACAACAGAGGCACGGTCAGAGAAGAGAGGATACAAAGTTTTAGAATTTAGTTTATTTGGTATTATTCTATTATGAATAATACAGAGATTAGTTGGATAGTGGGCTTATTGTTCTTTCCCTTGAATCTGTTTGGATAGTGGGTCCTTCTTCCTGTTAGAATAATTGAGAGGGGGGTGAATCAACGGCCTCAAAAATTAATCCAATAAATCAACCCAAAACTTTATACCACAAATATAAAACCTCTAGTTATCTTTAGTCCAACAAGATGTATGCCTTGTGTGAATGTAACATGTCTATACTGCTCAGTGGTTATATTTTTTGTCCTTTCCTTAAGCTTTACCGAATAATGGTCTATCTTTTCTTAACCTTTACCAAAATACAGTAAATAACTTAGTCTCTACCGATCAATCCTGTTTTAGTAATGTGTAAAGAAAAACATCAAAACAATGAACCATATGCACATTTGGCAAATGGATTTTTGACGTGGAAACCCTGTTAGGGGAAAAAATACTTGGGACCGGTAAATTAAAATTTTCACTCTTCTGAAGTGAGATTGGTGAAGAGCCAACCCTGTTAAAGGTTACAAACACTCTCTTAAGTGTGACCTTGTTAGAGGATTTATCACTAACATTTTATCACTTGACCTACCATTCACTATGCTGTCAACATGAAATCCTTTTGATACTCCTTGGAATGTATCTCAATGTATAAAGGATGGTTAAATCCTACTCTACTAAGAGATTTTTTGAATCAATGGTTAAACTAAAACAATATATGATCTATACATAAATACAACTTAATCTTGCAGATTTCAGATCTATTGTAAGCTCATAATACCTTTCTGATCAATTTTCTATTCAATTCCTTTGCTCCACTTCTTTTTTCTTGGTGAATATTGTTGCTTCTCTGTTGCTCGGTGTCTGTAGAATTCTTAGCTTTGTTTGTCAGCTTGTATGATCAGATCTGTATGAAGACTTCTTATCTTCACCAAAATCCTCTTCAAAATTACTCTCATCATAATGAATTACTTGTCTCCTTATATAGACATGATTTCACCATTCTTTTCCTTCTTGTTTTCTTCGTTAATCACTTCTTGATCCGTAAAGCTCGCCATGCTTGCTTTAGTTTTAATTCGTAAAACTCTCCTTTTTTTTTGGAATAAAACATGCTTTAAATCTCCTTCTTATCTTTAGCTTTTAACTGATCGATGAAAACAAAGTAATCAAACAGTTAACTCTATAATTAGCTCCTGCCAACTAAGTTGTTTTGTCATATCCTAACTTCAATTCTCGTCGGTCAACACTATAGTTGTGCTCGGTGACTACTAAAGATAACTCAGGCATCAACTTCCATTTTTTTTTATGACAACTGTAGTTATCTCGGTGATGCTTTCTCGGGTAACACTGTGAACTTCTATTCTTAGGGTTCACTGTCCCTCGGTGTACATGATTACCGATGATAAAAACTATCTTTTCAGATCTTTAAGTGTTGTGACAATATGTGTATGAGAAATCATACCATATCAAGTTGAAATCAATGACAATACAACACATTAACTGATTTAATGTCTTGCATTTACTTTCTGCAGCTCGGTGATTATCAACTTGGTCATCTTCAAACATTCAATCAATTATAGTTAATCAATCTCTCCCTTTGGTATTGATGACAACATATTACATACTAATAATACAATATGAAATATATCAGTTGTAGTTCATCAATCTCTACCAAACTTATATTTCTATAACCAATACAAATGTATGACTCTTGGTAAGCTCTTCTATCTTAGATTTGATTCTTGCAGAGTATTTTCTTCATTCTTTATTTCCTTCACAAGATAGATGTAGCAACTTTTGATTCTGTCTCTCCCTTTTTTGTAGAATCTCTTCTACCTTTTCTGGATAGATATGCAGTGTAAACTTGTCCAATTCTCTCCCTTAGATGGATGTTTCTTTGAATCTTTCTTTGATGTTTTCTCTTCCTTTGACTATTCCTCTCCTTGATGGATAGTTCTTTTCTCTCCTTTTGGATGATTATGATAGATATTTCATATCTCTTATCCCTCTGACAAAAATATATTTCATTGAATACTTCTATCCATACTTCTCTCCATATTCATTAATTACATCTCTCCCTTTGACAACAATGCCAAATTATATCTCTTTTCTATAATATATTCCTTGAATGTCCTCTCCATCAGCAATACAATAACTCTGGTGTTCAGTGTAGATAAGTACCTTTCTATGTACTGATAGATCTTTGCAGTCCACCTCTTTTCTTTTATCAATATGAATGATCTTCTGATAATGTGTAGGCTGATGCAGCCTCCTAGTTAGCTTAGTGACCAATAGACAAGGGTCAGACCCCAAGTCTCTTTCTCAGGTACTCAAATATATCTTTTTGCAATGGCTTTGTGAATATGTCTGCTAATTGTTCCTTGGATTGAACATATTCCAGTATCACATCTTTCTCTTTCACTTGTTTTCTTAAGTAATGATATTTGATAGCAATATGCTTTGTCGTAGCATGCATGATAGGGTTTTTTGAAATGTTGATAGCACTAGTATTATCATGATAGATAGTCACTAGTTCAATAAATTTTATATTCATACCTTCCAGTAATTGTTTGATCCATGCAATGCTAGAGCAATTTGCAGTAGCAGCCACATATTCTGCTTTTGCAGTGGATTGTGAGATGCATCCTTGCTTCTTACTTATCCATGTGACAAGTCTATCACCCATAAAGAATGCTCCTCCTGTTGTGCTCTTTCTTTCATCTATGTTTCCAGCCCAATCAACATATGTATAGACTTGAAGCTCAAATTTTCCTTCTCTTTTATGCCACAGACCATAGTCTTCGGTATTCTTTAGATATCTTAGAATTCTTTTGACATCAGTCATGTGTGATTCCTTGGGATTAGTAGAGAATCTTGCAAATATTCAAACTGCATGTGCTATATCTGGTCTAGTATGTACAACATAGATGCATTTTCCAATCATAGATCTATATAGGGTCTGATTTACCTCAGTTTCCTTGTCTTCCTTCATTATCTTGCATCTGATTTCCATAGGTGTTCCAACCGGCTTGGAGTCCTCCATCTTGAATATCTTGAGAACTTCCTTGATGTATTTGGATTGTGTGATGTAGATGCCTGCATCCTGTTGAAAAATATGTAGACCAAGAAATAATATGATCTCTCCAAACATTGACATCTCAAACTCTTTTCTCATTTCAACATCAAATTATTTGCATAATATATCATTGCCTCCAAATATGATATCATTAACAAATATTTTAGCAATCAGAATGTTATCATCAATATCTTCTTTTAAATACAGATTATTTTTATCACTTGTTCTTACAAATCCAATACTTATGAGATAGGAGTGAATTCTTTCATACCATGCTCCCGGTGCTTGTTTCAATCCATACAAGGATTTGTGTAGTCTACATACCATGTTTCTCTTGTTAGGATCAACAAACCCTTCTGGTTGTTCAATGTATACTTCTTCTTCTAGTATTCCATTTAGGAATGCAGATTTGAGATCCATTTGGTATACCTTGAATCCTTTGTAAGAAGCATAAGCAAGTAGAATTTTGACTCCTTCTGGTCTAGAAAAGTGTGAAAAGGTTTCTCCATAGTCAATACCTTCTTCTTGTGCATACCCTTTGCATACTAGTCTTGCTTTGTTCCTTGTGACTTCTCCATTCTCATTTAGCTTGTTTCTGAATATCCATTTGGTACCAATGACATTCTTGTCATCTGGTCTAGGTACTAATGTCCATGTTTGATTCTTCTCAATCTGCTTTATCTCTTCATTCATAACAATGACCCATTCTTCATTTTCAAGTGCAGTATTAACATATTTAGGCTCAAAATCACAAATTAAACATCTAGTGTGTTGGAGCTCTAAGTTTTTGGCAAAATTTGGATTCATATATAGTGATAAAACTCTTAAAATTGCATCCTAAACTCCATGCCCAATAATTTATGATATGATAAAGTAAATGAAATGGGATAAAACAACATATTACTTTTCAATTAAAAGTTGAGGGATTAGGGAAGGAAGCTCTGTGATAGGAACAATCAAAATTCTACAAGCGAAGGTTTTAGAGATGATGGAATTTCAACCTGCTATAAACCTGATGTCGACAGAGAATGAAAATGATCAAATATTGAAAATATAAAAAATACCTAGTTCAGAAAATCAAATTTCCTATCTCCATTAAAAATCTTAAGTTTGTACAATCTGATTTGGATTTTTGACCAAAGACAAATCCGAAAGATAGGTAGTTATTAGTTAGTTGGTTGATTAGTTTTTTCTCAAAAGTGTTTTCTAAATTTTAATGAAAAATGATGTATTTTTACCCTAAAGGGGTATGAAAACTATTCAACCACATAAATATGTGGTGTAAAATGTAATCATAAAAGGAGAAACACATTGTATAATATAATTTGATCACAATTGCAACATGAACTTTAATGTACTAGTTTTTCAATATCAATAAAGATAAGTGCTCTTCTTTTTATTTGTGGTTATAAGTTATATGTTTTTAATTAGTCTTTTGGATATTATATTTTATAGAGTGTTTCATTGTGTTGAATTCCCTGAGTATCATAATTCAAAATTAATATATATAGTTTAAATATCAATTGAAAGATCTGTGTATCTTCTCTTGTTTTTCTCGGTCTCTTAATTTGAGTTAAATTCGATAAGATTAGCTATGTATATTGATTTGAATTATAATTCAAGTGGAATCCTTTGAAGTGATAGTATTTAGTTATTAAAAGTAAGTTTTTAAAACTATCCCCGATTGTACGCAGGATTGAGAATTTTTTGACTCTATAGCCCATGTTTTTAGAAGGCACTAATCTAATCATTATTTGGAAATTGTTATATTAGTTCATGCTTTGTAGTTTTTATATTATTAAATCATTTATTTCAAAACCTTACAACTAGGATCTTAGTGATTATCAGTTTAGTTAAGTTTTAAAATAAAAATTATCACGAGATTCATTGTTTTCCTCTAATGATCATTCACCACCTTGGAAGGAGCTTTGCTTGTTTGTGTACGTAGTTGTGTGACATAGAAAATTTGATAGTTCAAAGTGAAATTAGGCCTACCAGCCTTGGCTTGATTAAGCCAAAATTGCATAAGTATCAAGTGGTGTATCACCATTATACCTGTCAGTTAGCCAAAATTGAATACATCATTTTTGTGCACCAACAAATTGGCAACTCTGCTGGGGAGAGTTGCTCACAATAAGTATTGTGAAGTTACCCAGAGTTTTAGATTTTATAGATCAGACAACAGTTATACCAATTTTGTTTGAAAGTACACTCTACTAGAAGGAAGAATCTAGAAGACCATAAAATCAACTTTTTCCTTGAAAGAGGTGGCGACTCTAGTCGATAAAACTTTTCAGTTAGTGACTCTACTGAGGGAGAAGACTCAAAAAAGATGATAGTTTTCTTCTTTAAGGGAGACAATTTTGTTTCAGAATGTTTCAACCATTTCAAAGAAGACCATTTATTCTAGATGACATCGGGCCATTGGATCTTAGAAGATTTTAGTGAATCCCAAATAAGTTATCAACAAAACTTTCACAACTTCTACTAAGGTTCCATGGAGAATGGGATGAATCAACACTGAAACACTTGGATGCATTTTACATATTTATAGTAGATTATGAGATCTATGCAGAATATCATGTGATGAGATTATTTAGTAGGAATTTAAGGGACTATGCACAAAAAAGAATATGAATCACTACCCACACAATGTATCTCATCATGGAGACAGTTTGAGCAATGGTTTCTTGATATGTTTCATGATTCCAATGGTGAAGAAGACAACATGCATTATGAACAATATGAAGACCAAAGTTGTAGCATGGAAGAGGATCTTATAATGTCTCCACTTAATGTCTTTTGGAGCTTGTAGAGATTCCATGGGGAGTCTTCTATATACTTGTTGATGAGAATGTTGATCATTCTTAGAGAGATACCTTCAGACATTAGGCCTCTACATAAGGAATTAATAAATAAAATGCGTGAGTTGAGAATCACATCACATGATCCTTCTGTAATGTTCCTTGCACATATATTAGAAGAAGATGAGGAAGACAAAAAAGGGAGGCTTATGCTCATATTGAACAAGGCCTTGTGCTTGATGATTATGTTGGTGAGGAAGATGAGTGCACTAGTCATACAGAAGATAAAGAAGCATCCATTATTGAGAACCATAATAGTACTTGTGATGACATGGAGGAGAAAAATTTGGATCAAATTGAAGAAGAATCTATACGTAGTGAGATTTGCATGGAAATAGGTATCAATGACCATGATGATGAGGAAGAATATTGTCTCAGTACAGAAGAAATCTCATATTTAATAGACAAGGAATATCAAAAACATGTTGAGAAGAGTGGTCAATTTTATTTCTCAATGCACCATGATAAGCGAGTTGATGGATCAATATATATTCAGGGAGTACTAGATGAAGGAGATGATAACTTACAAGAATAAAAGAGAGGAGATGAAATAGAACAATATACAACATATAAACAAGAAGAATTTTTAGATGACATCTATCATGAAGATATGCCCAAGGTCTCTATGTTCCTGAATTCATTATTTGAAGAGGAAGCAAAAGAAGATGTGCTTGAGTTCTCTATGTTCCTAAATCCATTATTTGAAGAGGAAGTAGAGGAAGATATGTATATGACCTTGAATCCATCAGTTGAAGGATATTTTCTATGCAATCAAGTCCATCATCATCATGATAAAAACAGTGGGCCTAGTAATCATTTTGTGGATGATGAATCTCAGAATATGTATGGGGAAGTGTATGCAGAAAATGAGATGTGCATCATTTCATCCTCTGAGAAAAAGTTATATCAGACATGTGAAAATGAGATAGAATTGAACATACATAAGGACAAAAATATGTTGAATATTAGTTCTGCAAAGTATCAGAGTGTCCTATCTGATATAATTCTTGATAAGAAGATAGTTCCTGAATATGTGCTATCTTAAAAACTTTTATGTAAAGATAAACAATATCTGGAGAATGGAAATGGGGAAGATTGTGTGCAAGGAAATATCCAAGCAAGAGAACATAGTTTAGATATTTATATGACTAATCATATGCATAGGAATCCTCCATCCAACAAAGAACATAGTGCACCTGATTATATCTTAGAGGAAAAACATAAATCAAAAGCCATTGATCGTGTTGATAAAGTGAAACAAATGAATATGGTCCATAAGGATGATGCATCAGATACAACAAAGGATCGGATATTGGAATTGAATAACTTTGAAACTTTTATATTTTAAAATATTCTAGTTGATAAGGAAAAAGAATGATATAATATCATTTTCAGGAGATTGAAAGTATTAGATGATAAGAATCAGATCTTTGACAGAGGAAAAGAATAATATTAATTTTGGGGGCTAGGGGCCACCAAATTAAGTTCAGACAAATATTTTATGAAGAGGATAGTTAATAAATGGTCTGCTTCTCTAGAGATAATTGGGATCTCTCTATTATCACATCGAGCATACTTCCCCAGAAAGAGTCTATTGGAGCTCTAAATTTTTGGCAAAATTTGGATTCCTATATAGTGATAAAACTCTAAAAATTGTATCCTAAACTCCATGCCCAATAATTTATGATATGATTAAGTACATGAAATGGGATAAAACAACATATTAATTTTCAATTAAAAGTTGAGGGATTAGGGAAGGAATCTCTGTGACAGGAACAATCAAAATTCTGTAAGTGAAGGTTTTAGAGATGCTGGAATTTCAAACTTCTGTAAAGATGATGTCGACAAAGAATGAAAATGATCAAATATTGAAAATATAAAAAAGACCCAGTTTGGAAAATCAAATTTCCTATCTTCAGTGAAAATCTTAAGTTCGTATAATCTGATTTGAATTTTTTACCAAAGCCAAATCAAAAAGATAGGTAGTTATTAGTTTGTTAGTTGATTAGTTTTTTTTTTCTCAAAAGTGTTTTCTAAATTTTAATGAAAAATATGTCTTTTCATCCTAAAGGGGTATGAAAACTATTCAACCACATATATATGTGGTGTAAAATGTAATCATAAAAGGAGAAACACATTGTATAATATAATTTGATCACAATTACAACATGAACTTTAATGTACTAATTTTTCAATATCAATAAAGATAAGTGCTCTTCTTTTTATTTGTGGTTATAAGTTATATGTTTTCAATTAGTCTTTTGGATATTCTATTTTATAGAGTGTTTCATTGTGTTGAATTCCATGAGTATCATAATTCAAAATTAAAAAATATATTATCAATTGAAAGATCTTCGTATCTTCTCTTGTTTTTATCGGTCTCTTAATTTGAGTTAAATTTGATAAGATTAGCTGTATAGATTGATTTGAATTATAAGTCAAGTGGAAGCCTTTGAAGTGATAGTATTTCTTTATTAAAAGTAAGTTTTTAAAATTGTCTCTGATTGTACGTAGGATTGAGAATTTTCTGACTCTATAGACCAAGTCTTTAGAAGGCACTGATCTAATCATTATTTGGAATTTGATATACTGGTTCATGCTTTGTAGTTTGTATATTAAATCATTTATTTCAAAACCTTACAACTAGGATCTTAGTGATTATCAGTTTAGTTAAGTTTCAAAAATAAAAATTATTAGGAGATTCGTTGTTTTCCTCCAAGGATCATTCACCACCTTGGGCGGAGCTTTGTTTGTTTGTGTACACAGTTGTCCAACATAGAAAATTTGATAGTTCAAAGTGAAATCAGGCCTACCAGCCTTGGCTTGATTAAGCCAAAATTGCACAGGTATCAAGTGGTGTATCACCATTATACCTGCCAGTTGGCCAAAAGTGAATCCATCATTTTTGGGCACCAACAAATTGGTGAATCTGCTGGGGAGAGTTTCTCACAATAAGTATTGTGAAGTTACCCATAGTTTCAAATTTCGCAGATCAGACAAAAATTATACCAGTTTTGTTTGAAAGTACACTCTGCTAGAAGGAAGAGTCCAAAAGACCAACAAACCAACATTTTCCTTGAAAGAGGTGGCGACTCTAGTCAATAAAACTTTTCAGTTAGTGACTCTACTGAGGGAGAAGACTCAGAAAGAGATGATAGTTTTCTTCTTTAAGGGAGACAATTTTGATTCAGGATGTTTCAACCATTTCAAAGAAGACCATTTATTCCAGATGGCATCAATCAATTGGATCTTAGGAGATTTCAATGCATCCCAAATAATTTATCCCCAAAATTTTCACAGCTTCTACCAAGGTTCCATGCAAAATGGGATGAATCAGCACCACAAAACTTAGATGCATTTTACATATTTATTGAAGATTATGAGATCTATGCAGAATATTAGGTGATGAGATTATCTAGCAGGACTTTAAGGGAATATTCAAAAAAAATATGAATGACTACCCATAGAATGTATCTCATCATGGAGACAGTATGAGCAATGGTTTCTTGATGTGTTTCATGATGCCAGTGGTGAAGAAGAAAACATGTGTTATGAACAGTATGAAGACCAAAGTTGTAGCATGGAAGAGGATCCTATAATGTCTCCACTTAATGTCTTTTGGATCTTGGAGAGATTCCAAGGGGAGTCTTCTATAGAGTTGCTGATGAGAATGGTGAGCATTCTTTGAGAGACACCTTCATACATTAGGCCTCTACACAAGGAATTAATAAATAAAATGCATGAGTTGGGAATCACATCACATGATCCTTCTGTAAAGTTCCTTGCACATATATTAGAAGAATATGAAGAAGACAGAAAAAGGGAGGCTTATGCTCAGATTGAACAAGGACTTATGCTTGATGATTATGTTAGTGAGGAAGATGAGTGCACTAGTCATATAGAAGATAAAGAAGCATCCATTCTTGAGAACCATAATAGTACTTGTGAAGACATGGCAGAGAAAAATTTGGATTAGATTGAAGAAGAATCTGTACGTAGTGAGATTTGCATGGAAACAGGTATCAATGACCATGATGATGAGGAAGAATATCTTCTCATTACAGAAGAAATCTCATATTTACTAGACATGGAATATCAAAAACATGTTGAGAAGAGTGGTCAATTTTATTTATCAATGCACCATGATAAGCGAGTTGATGGATCAGTATATATTTAGGGAGTACTAGATGAAGGATATGAAAAATTCCAAGAATCAAAGAGAGGAGATGAATAGAACAACATACAACATATAAACAAGAAGAATTTTTAGATGAAAGCTCTCATGAAGATATGCCCAAGCTCTCTATGTTCCTGAATTCATTATTTGAAGAGGAAGCAAAAGAAGATGTGCTTGAGTTCTCTATGTTCCTGAATCCATTGTTTGAAGAGGAAGTAGAGGAAGATATATCTATGCCCTTGAATCCATCAGTTGAAGAATATTTTCTATGCAATAAATTCCATCATCATCATGATAAAAATAGTGGGCATAGTAATCATTTTGTGGATGATGAATCTCAGAATATGTATGGGGAAGTGTATGCAGAAAATGAGATGTGCAACATTTCATCCTCTAAGAAAAAGTTATATCAGACATGTGAAAATGAGATAGAATTGAACATACATAATGATGAAAATGTGTTGAAGATTAGTGCTGAAAAGTATCAGAGTGTCCTATTTGATCAAATTCTTGATAAGAAGATAGTTCCTGAATATGAGCTATCTTCAAAACTTTTATGTAAAGAGAAACAATATCTGGAGAATGTAAATGGAGCAGATTGTGTGCAAGGAAATATCCAAGCAAGAGAACTTAGTTTTTAGGAGATTCAAAGTATATAAGGAAAAAGAACGATGTAATATAATTTTCAGGAGATTCAAAGTATTACATGATCAGAATCATATCATTGACAGAGGAAAGGAATAATATTAATTTTGGGGACCAGGGGCCACCAAATTAAGTTCAGAAAAATGTTTTATGAAGAGGATAGTTAATGAATGGTTTGCTTCTCTAGAGATAACTAGGATCTTGCTATGCTCACATGGAGCATACGTCCCCAGAAAGAGCTTGTTGGAGCTCTAAATTTTTGGCAAAATTTGGATTCCTATATGGTGATAAAACTCTAAAAATTGCATCCTAAACTCCATGCCCAATAATTGATGATATGATGAAGTACACGAAATGGGATAAAAAAACATATTAATTTTCAATTAAAAGTTGAGGGATTAGGGAAGGAATCTCTATGACAGGAACAATCAAAATTCTGCAAGCGAAGGTTTTAGAGATGCTAGAATTTCAACCCGCTGTAAAGATGATTTTGACAGAGAATGAAAACGATCAAATATTGAAAATCTAAAAAAGACCCAGATTGGAAATTCAAATTTCCTATCTCCAGTAAAAATATTAATTTTGTACAATTTGATTTGGATTTTTTACCAAATCCAAATCCGAAAGATAGGTAGTTATTAGTTAGTTAGTTGATTAGTTTTTTCTCAAAAGTATTTTCTAAATTTTAATGAAAAATGATATCTTTTCACCCTAAAGGCATATGAAAAATATTCAACCACATATATATGTGGTGTAAAATGTAATCATAAAAGGAGAAACACATTGTATAATAGAATTTGATCACAATTACAATGTGAACTTTAATGTACTAGTTTCTCAATATCAATAAAGATAAGTGCTCTTCTTTTTATTTGTGGTTATAAGTTATATATTGTCAATTAGTATTTTGGATATTCTATTTTATAGATTCGTTGTTTTCCTCCAAGGATAATTCACCACCTTGGGAGGAGGTTTGTTTGTTTGTGTATGCAGTTGTGCGACATAGAAAATTTGATAGTTCAAAGTGAAATCAGGCCTACCAGCCTTGGCTTGATTAAGCCAAAATTGCAGAGGTATCAAGTGGTGCATCACCATTATACCTGTCAGTTGGCCAAAAGTGAATCCATCATTTTTGGGCACCAACATATTATTCAGTGACTTACTTCTTGTTATCATTCCATCCCTTTTGTCTCCTATGATCTGGTTCTATGGATGGTGTCTTCTGACATACTTGGCAAGTACCAATTCATCTCTTTGTTCATCATTCTATTCATCATCTTGACCTTCATTCTGATCTTCATCACTCAGTGCATCATTGTGAGCAATTTCTTGATTTTTGGTGTTTGCAGCCTGATGCTCGGGTGCAGTGTTCTATCGCTCAGGAGTGATACATTGTTTCTCAAGAAGAGTGTCAGGTTCTTCACTATAGAAAAACTTGTTGTAGTCTTCTGGTTCCTTTCTACTTTCCTCATCATTTTTCTCAACAAATTCATCCACTTTGACATTTGCACTTTCAATGATTTTATTAGAGGATTTGTTAAGACATTTATAATCCTTGATTTTGGTAGAATACCCTAGAAATATTCCTTCTTCACCTTTGGAGTCAAGCTTTCCATTTTTATCATCTTTCAAAATATAACATTGACTTCCAAAAATTCTGAAGTAACTTACATTGGGTGTGTATCAATACCATAGCCCATAAGGTGTCGTATTGATGTCTTTCTTCAATTGCACTTGGTTTAATGTGTGGACAGCAGTACTGACAGCTTCTCTCTAGAATGTTTGTGTGATTACTTTCTCAATCATCTATGTTATGGAACAATCAACAATGGATCTATTCCTTCTTTCAACAATACAATTTTTTTGTGGTGTTCTCGGTGCAAAAACCTGTATTTGAATTCCATTCTCATTACAAAAGTTAGTGAATTCATCAGAAATAAATTCTCCTCATCTATCTGATCTTAGACATTATAGTTCCTTTCCACTTTGTTTTTCCACTATAGCTTTATACCATTTAAACATGTTGAATGCTTCTGATTTATCTTTTAAGAACATAACAGTCATCATTCTAGAATAATCATCAACAAAGAGAATGAAGTATCTATCACCATAGTAGCTCTTTGTTCTCATTGGTTCACATAAGTTAGTATGGACTAGCTCTAGAATTGCATTAGATGTGTAGGTTTTTCTCTTGAAACTAGACTTTATCATTTTTACCTTTTTGACAATTCTTACACATGACATGGTTAGGCTTTGACATGCTCGGTAAGCCTCTTACTTTCTTTTTATTTCTTATCCTAACCATGTTGTCAAAATTCACATGACATAACCTTTTATGCCACAACCACATGTCTTTGTTTCTAGGCATTAAACAAGTGGTATTAATATCATCAAGATAGAATAGGTTACCTTTTGTCTATTCACCAGTTATGATCAACCTTCTTGATTCATTAAATATCTTTGTCTTTTTGTTCCCAAATGCAACTTGGTGTCCTGTGTTATTCAGCTGTGAAACACTCAATAGATTATAGTTAGGTCCTTTCACCCAATATGCATTTTCACATCTAATCAGATTATTCAACATTATGGTTCCTTTACCTTCAACCAGACAAGGTGAGTCATTACCCATTCTTACTAATCCACTATTATAATATTCAAAAGTTTCAAAATTTTCCTTATCTTCAGTCATGTGGTGAGTACATCCACTATTAATAATCTAGACATTATTTTTACTAACCTTAGATATGAGTGTAGTTTCAACATACCTTTCCTCTTTGTCTAAATCATCCTTCATAGCAACAAATACCACCTCAATATCTTCATCATATTCGGTGTTAATATTCTCAGCTTTGTTCTTAGATAGGTAACAAGCCTTCTTTCCTTTGTCCTTATAGTCTTGGTTGTCTCTTATGTCAGATTTTCAGTTGCTTCGGTAATCTCTGTCATCACCTCTGTCAAACTTCTTTTCATATGATCTGTCATTGTTTCTGTCTTCTTTTCTTTTGTTAGGACATCTAGCAACAAAGTGTCCAATCTCTTTACAATTAAAACATGTCAATGGTAATTTACCTTTGTATCTACCTTTGCCTCTCTGCAATCTTCTAGCCATTAGTGCTTCAATCTCATCAAGTTCTTGGTCATCACTATCACTTTCACTATCATTTCTCATAGTGTGTTTATGACTTGATTTGCTTATTTTCAAAGAATATTTGAATGCAGACTCAATAGTTTGTAAGAAATGATTGTCAAATTTATTCATCTCAAATCAAATAAGTCTACCAATCAAACTATCTAGAGTAACATTGTTATTTGCTACTGCTCTCATTTCTTGTATATAAGATAATCTATTAGCATAAACATGCAGTAAAGTTCTTAGAATTTTACTTACCACTATTTCTTCTTCAAGTACACCTCCTACTCCTCGGATAGGATTAACAACCTATTTGATTATGCAGCTACACTGAGTGATGTTTTCTCCTTCTTTCATTCTTAGGTCATCAAACCTTCCTCTTAAGATTTATGCCTTAGCTCTCATCACATTATTATCTCCTCCATGTACTAGCTTCAATTTGTCCCACATTTTCTTTGGAGTGGTGCATGATTTGACATCTTTAAATTCACCATCGGAGAGTGAGGAAGCAAGTTCTATCATCATAGAATTGTGTTCATGCTTTTCTCTCAATTGATCAGTTGTTGGAGGTCCAGTAGGTAACACAAATTTAGTATCCAAGTATTGTGTGACATCATTTCCAATACCTGATAGGTGGATTCTTATCTTTCTTTTCCATGATGCAAAGTTGTCCTTGTTCAGCTTAGGCACATCCCTTTTGCTCATCTTGTGATCTTTAGCTTGAGTCTTAAAACTCTCTTTCTAGTCACACAAGCTCTGATACCAATTGTTAGATTAACTAAGGGGGGGTGATTTATGGCCTCAAAATTTAATCCAATAAATCAACCCAAAACTTTATACCACAAATATCAAACCTCTAGTTATCTTCAGTCCTACAAGATTTATTCCTTCTGTGAATCTAACATGTATATACTGCTCGGTGTTTATACTTTTTATCCTTTCCTTAAGCTTTAGCAGTCTATCTTTTCTTAACATTTACCGAAATATAGTAAATAACTTAGTGTTTACCGATCAATCTTGTTTCAGTAATGTGTAAAGAAAAACATCAAAGAAATGAACCATATACACATTTGACACATGGATTTTTAATGTGGAAACCCTGTTAGGGGAAAAACCACTTGGGACCGGTAACCCAAAATTTTCACTCTTCTGAAGTGATCTCAGTGAAGAGCCAACCCTATTAAAGGTTACAAACACAATGTTAAGTGTGACCTTGTTAGAGGATTTATCACTAACAATTTATCACTTGACCTAGCATTCACTATGCTTTCAACATGAAAACCTTTTGATACTCATTGGGATGTATCTCAATACATAAAGGATGGTTAAATCCTACTCTGTTAAGAGATTTTTTGATTCAATGGGTAAACTGAAATAGTATATGATTTGTTCATAAATACAACTTAATCTTACAGATGTTTAGATCTATTGTAAGCTCATAATACCTTTCTGATCAATGTTCTCTTCAATTCCTTTGCTCCACTTCTTTTTGCTAAGTGAATATTGTTGCTTCTCTGTTGCTGGGTGTCTGCAGAATTCTTAGCTTTGTTCTTAAGCTTGTATGATCAGATCTATATGAATACTTCTTATCTTCACTAGAATTATCTTCACCATTCCTCTCATCATAATGAATTACTTTTCTCCTTATATAGACATTATTTCACCATTCTTTTCCTTCTTGTTTTCTTCGTTGATCACTTCTTGATCTTTAAAGCTCGACATGCTTGCTTTAGTTTTAATCTGTAAAACTCTCCTTTTTTTCTAGAATAAAACATGCTTTAAATCTCCTTCTTATCTTTAACTTTTAACTGATCGATGAAAACAAAGTAATCAAACAGTTAACTCTATAATTAGCTCCTACCAGCTAAGTTGTTTTTTTGTATCCTAACTTCAGTTCCTGTCGGTCAACACTTCAGTTGTGCTCAGTGACAAATATAGATAGCTTGGGCATAAACTTCAGTTTTGTTCGGTGACAACTACAGTTAGCTCAGTAATGCTTTCTCAGGTAACACTGTGAACTTCTATGCTCGAGATTCACTGTCCCTTGGTGTACATGATTACTGATGACAAAAAATTTGTCTCTTTAGATATTTCAGTGTTGTGACAATATTGTATGAGAAATCATACCATATCAAGTTGACATCAATGACAATACAGCACATTAACTAATTTAATGTATTGCGTTTACTTTCTATAGCTCGATGATTATCAAATTGGTCATCTTCAAAAATTCAATCAGTTATAGTTCATCACTGCCTTCCACAACTCCTAAAATGGTTGGAATCTTCTAACAAAGATTCAAAGTCTCCTAACAGAGACTGATATGTACTAAATGTATTTCATAGACTTCTAACAGAGTCTATCCTCTCACAAGGAATTTCTATATTAGTACATCTTTTTGTGGGAATCATTCCCATCGGGGCTTACTCTTTGATCAAGAGGTTCCCTAGTTAATAAATTTGGTGTTATTGTGTATGGTTATCTTTTTGTGGTTGTTATTGTTATTTACATGTTTCATATTTAATAAGGTTGATAAAAGTTATATTATCCAGATAACTGATTCATGCCCCTCTCAGTTATCTTGGTGGACTTTACTTTTTAACAATTGGTATCACAGCATCAGGTCCTTGAAGGAAAAGTTTAACAGCTTAAGGAGATCAATGTTGACTCATTTCATAAAAGAAAGTCCTAAGTTTGATGGAGTTAGTTATGACAACTGGAAAGAGAAGATGAAGACACACTTGTTATGATTAGGTCCAGGATATTGGTTGATTACTAAGAATGCAAAAGAAATCATTAAAGAAGATAATATAGAGGAATGTACTAGAACTGAGAGAGATCTATTCATGTGTAACATACTTTCCAGAGAAGCACTTTTGTCAGCACTTCTCGAGAATGAGTACAGTAAGGTAAAAAATTTAAGAATAAATCATGAAATTTGGTTATCTTTGGAATCTACTTTTGAAGGTGATAAACATGATAAGAGAATCAGATTACAAAATTGGATATGTCTATTTCAAGAAGCAAAAAAGATGGAAGATGAATCAGTTAGAAGTTATATTGGTAGAATATCATATATTGTTGCAGGTATTAAAGCTTGTAAAGGAAATAAAGATAAGATGATATTATATGGAATATTTTGAAAACCTTGACCCCAACATTCAAGTAGCTAGTGCAGATGATAGAACAAGTTATCCCTTGCACTAATAAATTTACTAGAGAGACTCTTCTTGGAAGATTGGAATCAACAGAGATAAGTTTGAAATAGTCTGGGAGACTTGCCTAGAATTGAAACAACCTTTAGCGCACTGACTGTTCATCCTACTTCTACAAGGAATGTTAATGTTAATGGAGACTATAAAAGAAGCAATAGATCTAATTATGATGAAGACAGAAATATTGAAGAAGGAATTTCCCTACTTGTGAAGAGAGAACCTAAAGGTAAGAAATTTTTTAAATGTTGGACTTGTCAGGAATATGGTCACTTTGCATCTAAATTTCCTAAGAGAGTGAAGAAATATAAGAATAACTTTAATCCTAGAAGACCTAGAGAATTTTATTATTCTAATGATGAAGAATTTGAAGCTAGTATTGAGAAATTTTTGAATGAAAGTGATAATGGAAGTGATGAGATAGGTTTTATTGCAATTAAAGAAGAAAGTCCTGAAAAAGAAGTTAGAGAAGAGAAAGCCTTAGTGTCCCAAGTTGAAAAGAAAATTGATTGGATCATAGAGAGTGGTTGTTCACATCATATGATTGGTGATATGAAATTATTTGTAAATCTTAACAACTATGATGGAGGAATTGTTAGAGTTGTAAATAATGCACCTTGTTGTATAAAAGGAATTGGATCTATTACACTTGATGGAAAGACTAATACTGATGATGTTTAATTTGTAGATGGATTGAAACATAATCTTTTGAGTGTTTGACAGTTACTTGATAAAGGTTATCAGGTATGGTTTGTAGAAAAGACTTTTAGTATCAAGAATAAGGATGGTAAGATGGTTGGTATAGGTACAAGAACTAGAGGTAATGTTTTTCAATTGAACCCTGCTGAGATGACATGTTTGTGAAGGAATTATATTTTTCCATTAGTATATACAAGGAAAAACATGATCTACACCATCAGTTTTACACTACACTGATAGATAGGGCACAACACTACCCGATTCCAAGGTTACCCGATACTGCCAAGTTAAAAGCATCTCGACAAACACTATTCAGTGTTACCCGATGACAAAAGGGATAAAAGAACCCGACGAGTAACAACCGTGCAGCCCAATGAAATAGAAAAGAGAGGAACTCAACAAATGAAGGGAACCTGGTGATCAGTTCAATTAAGGAACGCCGACAGACTTTCAGTTCAACCTGACGACCAAGAACCAACAGTCAATTACATCCCACAAAAAGTGGATCTGACTTTTCATGTCAGATAAAACACTGAAGTTGTATATTTATCTTCTTGATTTGTTTTAAATACATTATGTGTGGAGGAAGAAATGTAATTATTATTGTTTTAAATTAGTTTTACTAATTTAAACATGCAAACTAAAAGATCAAGGTCAAGTTGTAAACCTTGGATCTAGAGTTAACATTGTAATGTGTGATTCTAGAATAGGTCAAATACGTGTATAAATAGATGCTCAATCTATTATGAACATGTTTTTGTTTGATGATGATTTTAGCCACTAAGAGAATCTAAGGATCAGACGAGAGAATTCATGCAGAAGGACAGAAAAGGATCAAATCAGTTTCAAGAACAAGAACACAGGCTACCGACGAGCAGAGAAAAGATATTCATCAATCACTATAGGTGATATTATTATTATGAGAGCTTTAATGGATCTGTGATCAACAATAATAGATTGCATAAAGTCAGTTCAACATATTATACTCATGCTAACAAGTGTAGTACACTTAAGAAATCCTTTCAAGAAAGGTGGACCTAACAGTCCTATTGTAAATCTCTAAATCGAGTGCACACTTAAATTAGTGTTGATAAATCTCTTAACAGAGTATATCTTAACAGGTCTCCACTTTAATACTCCTAACAAGGTAGATCATCAAAAGTGATCAATTGTAAGCCTTTACCAGCTCCCTTCCATTTTGCAGATAGTGAAGTTTTTTGGGTGCCATCCCCACCGTAGTTTTTACTTCCTAACATGAGTTTTCTGTGATATCATATCTTGTGTTATGTGTTTATTATTTTCATGAATGTTTCTATGAATGTTGCAAACAATTAAAGATTATGAATTAATATTAATTTCATAAAAAGAACATCAAAAATGGTCGGTAATACAATAAATATTGTTTACTAATAATGAAAGGTGAAAAGAGTTAAAAGTTTTAGAGATACTCATTCACCCCTCCCCTCTCAGTACTACTTCAAATTAATCCCAACAATTGGTATAAGAGCTAAGTATCTTCTTGGAAAGCTTAAAGGCTTAAGAGAAAAGATCATACAATGGAGAAGTACAAACTTGATAAGAATATTGAAAATAAAAAGCTTGAGATATAGATGTTCTATGAACAGTATAAAGAAGCAAGAGTCAAGATGAGAAATTTTTTGGATGAGACAAAAGGTATGACAACTCGGAGCAATGAAAAATATTATCAAGAAGAAGAGATTCCAGATTTCTTTGAATCTTCAAGATCAAATAAAAGTAATGCATCGAATACATCAGAAGAGAACATCACAAATCTAAAGGAGATCAATCGTCATCTGACAGAACAAGTAAAGATGTTGCAAATAGGTCAAGAGACCTAGATGGTAAGAATGATTGACGTGATGAGTTCTACTAGACAAGCTGAAACAGAAAGAACACTAGCTATTGATGAAAGAAGGAAGATTACAAAGAAGCTACAAGAAAATGAGTTAGAAATTCAAAGTCATGTTGAGCATCACCATGAGATTATAAATCAGATTATTCTTATGAGTCAAGAGGTAAATAGAATGAATGTAGAACTCATTGAAAAAGTATAGGCTATTATCGAACTAAGAGAAGAGAATGAGAAACTAAAGCATGAGGTTAGAGTTCAACAACAAGATAATAATTTTATCAGAAAGGCTGAAGAAAGCAATAAAAGAATGGATGATTTTCTTGAAGGAAAACAAAGAGTCAACAACAGCAATGGTCTAGGCTTTACTGAAAATGGAGAATCATCAAATCAAGCCAATCCAAAGAATGTCTATGAAAATCCAAGACCAAGAAAGCTGACATGCAAACACTATGGAAAACAAGGCCACACATCAAATGTATGCCAAGGCAAAATGAAAGGTATTCCTAAATATACATCTTCATTCATAGGATTCTGTTATAAATGTAACAAGAAAGGACATAAAGCATATGAATGTAAGTCTAAGATGGAACAACCAAATAAGGAAACCTACATGGACAAATATTGTCCTACATGCAAAATGAATGGGCACACAAGCCTTGAATACTAGAAAAAGAAAAGGCAAGCGTGGAAGCCCAAAGGTCAAGAAAATCCTTACCAACCAAAGAGAATCAGTATTCAATATGTATGGGACTACAGTACTTGGAAAAACTATAAAACATGTGGTAGATATGGTCACATTGCTACAAACTGCATGAGGGAATGGACTAAAAGGTCTAGAGGCTGGAAAAACCCCAGAATGGCATGCTTACAATGTCACAAAGTTGGTCATCTCAAGAAAGATTGCAAAGACCGAATGATAGAGACAAGCACATATCCCAATGTAAACACCATTGAAGATATCCAAAGGGCTAGAGACAAAATGTGGAGAAAAAATTCAAGCATTGATGAAGCTGGACCAAGCAATGCAAATGGTGATACCCCATCCAATGGATCCAGTGACATCATCACCCCCACTTAAGCTGAACAAGTAAGTATGGAATTACACTACACCAAGTCATATTTTGCATCAGTTCCATTATACAAATTAATACATAGTCAAAATTTGCATAAATAAAAATGCATATTATGTTACTTGTTACAATTCTGAGAAAACAACCCCATTCGTAAATACATACCAAAAATCATTGGTGAATATAAAGGATGATTTGTCTACGCTTACTGAGAATTGTCGGTCAACACATAAAATGGCTAAGTTGCTAACATAACCCGACACTCGTCGGTAAGGAAGAAAAGTTATAAAATTGTCATGACACCATACTGATATCTGTCGGTAAAAGAAAAATTTTTAATAGCCATCCCGAGCATCCTGACAATCCTGACAATGATTTTGAAAGTCTTCCCGATGGACTCTGTCTTCATGTCCTGATGAGTCATTGAGCATTTATGACAGACTTAGGTAAAAATTCTATAAATACTCAACGAGAGCACTTCATTTTGCACCCGCAATTTGAAGAGAAAAACCAGAGCCAAACTAGAGTGATAAAAGATAAGAAAGCATAGCGTCCTTGACTCAATCTAGCACATAACAAGAATATCATTCACCAGTATCACAGATCGAATTGAGTACTGAGGGCACCAAAGAACTCTGTCGTTATTTTTCAAGAAAGTCCTAAAACTTGAAAAATAATGACAACCACCTCAAGAACCATTGAGATCAAGAATGATAAGAAGAATGTGGTTAATTTAATTAAGAACAACACCTGTGTAGAGCCCAAGTATAAGATATTCCCAGAGATTGCATTGCAACCCAATGAAACTGACGCATTTTCTAAGATTCCACCTAGGGTTTTGTTGATAGAGGAGTAAGGTCCTATATTCACTGTAAGATTGCTAAAATAGGTGATCTGGAGATGGATGAAGCTTACAAGAAGCTTAGTGATGTAGAAGGAAACCTAAAAGATGAACATAAGCATCTGCAAGTAAAGGGAATAACAAATGCCCTATATTTCCCAAGAGACTTCAAAATCGATTGGATTAGGTTGGTACTTAGCAGAATGCATGATCAGAAGTTGTGGTTGGATCAACCCAAACAAATCACTAAGGATGTTCTTCATGCTATCATTGGTTATCCAATAAATGACAAGCCTAAGGCTCACAAGCATCCTTCCAGGCCAAAAGTTGAAAATCTTACAAACATTGAATGGGATAACATAGGTCTAAAAGTGAACACCATCACCGACGAGGAACTAAGGTTCAGTGCATGTGTGATTGGTTACAAGATATGTCATGCAAGTACACTAAACAATATATCATCAACATCAGTAAGCACAACTTACAAGATAGTGACCAAGGGAATTCAGATGGATCTATGTGAGATGCTACTAAAGCAACTTGATGAGAACATGAACACAATTAGGTCTACCAAGACTAACACATGTAAGTTCGGCTCACTTATCATGTGTATATTTCTCTACTTTCAAGAATAATTTCCTTCAGCATGAAAATTGAAATGGGACACAACAAAACCAGTCACATTACAAATTAGTGAACTAATTAAGTCACTAGGAGATAACTTTGACCTAGTTATGACTGCATACTTCCTTGAATTCAAGGAAAAGATGATGGAAAGAACAAGGATCCCTGAGCAACTGATTGAAAAACATAGGGATGATATATGTTTTATGGTAGATACATACTTTACCCACATAAAATTGATTGTACCAAGAACATCTTGGTTAGCCCCTCTTGATTATGAAATCAACATAGATCAAGCAACCAATGATATTGATACATTGATCAATGAGCCAATTGACAACAAACAACCAAGGTTTGGAACCTATGAAGAGGCCAGGTCAAAGATAAAAAGAGGCCTAGAAATAAAAAAGAATGTCAACAAGAAGAATAAAATGGTTAAGAATCTTAAAAATATTATATCAGTTAATGAGGAAGAACAAAAAAAAACAGAGGAAACCAATAAATAGGGCACCATTGGTGAAGGGCAAGATGAGCAGAAATTAGACTCTAAGGCAACTAAGTCTGATACACCTCCACCTCCTACAAAGAAACAAAGGACAAGGAGTCAAACTGCAAAGACCTATACCACACCTCTTAAGAAAGGTCAAGTAAGGACCTATAAGAGGAAGCAACTAGCAAAGAAAACAAAGCAACAAACAAAGAAACAAAAACCTACAAGGAGGAGAAAAAGAATGGTCAGGACTAAAGCTAACATGGAGGTTTCTAAAGAGGATGAGCCTGATGTAGTGAAGAAGAATTTCATAAATCAAACAATTGATGAGGTTGTTGAATCCATTGCTACATCTGGCACTATGTATGATAAGAAAATCAGACAATGGGATACACTGAAACCAGAGGACCAAAATAAAATACAAGAGGCAATCATCAGGTCAATGGTAAAATTCAAATATGTACTAGCTAAATTTGTCAATCAAATACCCAAAGAGATAGGTAATAGAATATCTCAACAGTGGTCATATGCTCTACAAATCGAAAGAGAAGCAAGGGAGAGGGTACTTGTCACACTTATGCCTCTTGAATCTAAGATAGAAGAAATCAAAGAGATAATGAAGAAGCACTCAATAAAATTTGTAGCCAAGATAAGAGATTACAAAGTGCTAGAAGATAATTTCATAGAGATGGACACAATGACCGAGACAAAATGAAGACAACTCCTAGATCTGCCTGCAGAGTCAACAAGTCATGAGGAACAGTTACTTCTCACTGACAAAACTCATAGAGAGGAGGAGAAAGAAAAGGCAAGTCCTCAACACATTGCTTTAGACAATATTGAAGATATGGAGCCAATATATTTGGACAAAGTCATGGATGATCGTGGCATTCAAGACATCACACATTATGGCTCTGATAAGGATCCTTAGAAAGAAGATAATTTTATATTCATATCACTTAAGGATCAAATCAAGAAAAAAAAATGGATACCCAAGAAAATAAAGACACAGATGTTGTTGATGAGACATGGCAGGACACTTCAGTCATGGACATAACATAACCAGACCCTACAGAGCAAATAAAAAAAGATGAAGATGACACTGCTCAAAAAGACAAAACTGACGAGCATGACACCACACTAGATATAGTACAAGCTAGCACACAAAGCAATATGTCAGTATTGATGAAGGCCATCAATATACTAGAAGGTAATGAAGGGTCTACTGCAGAAGATACAAGCACACTCAAGGACAAGGGTGATATAGAAGAAAAAGACACCACAAATGACACAAAGGACACAATTGCAGAAGAAGCTACAACCAATGATCAGAAAGATAAGTCTACTGATCAAAGTAAAGAGGAAGTACAAAAGGTACAAGAGGACACATAGAAAGAAAAGAGTGAAGAAGCAAAGAAATATGAGATAGAAAAGAAAACAGAAGAAAAATAATAGAGACACCAAAGGTTGATTAAGAGACGTCTTCACAAAACCAACAGGTGCACACTGAGTAGAAAACACATGAAGCATCTTCAACAAAGCCTTCACCAAGCAATTCAGAGAGGAAAAATGAACTAGCAATGGTAGTTCATACATCTGCATCCACACAAGTCTCAAAGAAGAAGATGAGAAAGCATAAGAATCCATTCACTCTGGATGAAATCATTGAGATTCTAGTTTGTGATACCAGGACATTGGATCCAACTGAATTGACCAAGTATGAAAGACTCTATGAGAGGAAGGCAATGCAAGACAAATTGAGAAAATCCACAAAGGAGGCAAAGGTACTTGAAGTAGCAAGAGGAATACTTCAACAAATTGTACCAGATGTAGATGTTGAAACAACCCCAATGCTTGATCAATTAGTGGTTCTCATAGACACAATCACATCTCTGAACATAGATTTTGAGAAGGTCATGGAAGAGAGACTTGAACACAAATATTATTTCAAGCTAGAAGAAAAGATAAGCCAAGAAGTGGCATTGCAAAAGGTAAAGCTTTCTGTATTGGTTAGCACAATAGATCCAATAATCTCATAAGCTATAACCGTAATACAAAATTTATGCATGCTTGATCAACTCACCCAGGAGTATACCGACAAGATAGCACAAATAGATGCTAATCTTCAAACAAGTGCACAAAGTCTCATAAATAGTGAAGAGGTAATAAAATTGCACAATGAGAAACACAAGCAAGCTCAAAAATTGAGATAGGACATTCAGATTACAGAGACCAAATTTAGAGATGAGGTAAATGAGCTTCAAGCAAAACTCTTACCGACAGTCTCACTACTGCAAAAACATATGACAGAGGATGGAGCACTAATTTCCACCCCAAAAATGTCTATCCTAGACAACATTTATGATATGCATGCAAAACTAGAGATAGAGCACATGGCACTAGAACTCCTGAAAGAAAAATGGGAGAAATTGCTCGAAGACATCAAGAACACCCACTCACATATTCTTGACACATTGTAAGTTACACATTTTTTTCACACTTTTGGCATATTAAAAGTTGTACATTTTTTTCATGAGTATCAAATAAAGGGGGAAGTGATATGTACATACAGTTCTGTTAGTAATAACTGAGAGGGGGGTGAATCAATGGCCTCAAAAATTTATCCTTCAAACTTAACCACCAATCAATAAACCTTAGATTATTATATCCCTACAAGTTTCCTGTCATGAAATACTACTAATGATTAACTATCTGTCAGTTTTCTCTGTCAATCCTTATTCTTTCTTGATTACTGAAACTCAGTAAATAAGAAGAGTATACCGATCAATCCAGACTTAGCTATGTAAGATGAAAAATAGTAAAGAAATTAATCATACACACATAACACATGAATTTTAACATGGAAACCCTATTAAGGGAAAAACCATTGGGACCGGTACCCCAAATTTTCACTCTTCTGAAGTGAGCCCTGTTAGGAGCCAACCCTGTTTAAGGTTACAAACACACTGTTAAGTGTGACCTTATTAGAGGATTTTATACATAGAGGATGTCACTTAGTATCAGGCATCTATTGCTACCATCCTTGAATTAGCCTCCTTCTTAGACTTTCAATAGGTATCGGGCAAGTCCAATGCTACTTTCATGAATCAACCTTTTTGGCACTCCTTGAGATGTACCTCAATATATAGAAGATTGTTAAGTCCTACTTGGTTAAGAGACTTGATGCTTCAATGGTTAAACGGAAACACTATGACCTATTCATATTGTAACTTTGAATTATAGATTTTTAGATCTATTTAAGTACATTACCTCTCTGACCAATGTATCAATTAATCCTTGTGCTCCATACTTTTAGCTCTGTGATGTTGTGCTCACTGTTCGTTAGTGTCTGCAGAATTTCTTAGCTCTTCCTTCAGCTTGTTTGATTAGCACTGTATGAAGTTCTTCTTCATCAGTTTCTCTTTAGCATCCTCTTTTTATTCACTCCCCTTAATCCCATTCATAAATGAATTAAGCTTGTCTCTTATATAGACATAATATTCATTATTTCTTGATTCTTGATTCTTGGCGTGAAAAATAATCCAACCAATTTGATTTAAAGCATAACTCCTTATTTGTCTCATAGATATCTTCTTTCCAACTATACAAATCATCTTTAAATCACTCACTTATCTTTGGTCGAATAAAACAAAGTAGACAACCAGTTAAGTCTATTTTTAGCTCTGTCAGCTAGATATTTTGTCATTTCTTGAACTTTTTGTTCTGTCGGCCAAAAATTTAGTTAGTCATCAGTGACAACTGATGGTTCCATTGGTGAGACTCCAGTTAGCTTCGTGATCTCCGTCCGTCAGGCATCATTGGAATTTTACTCATCAGGAAACACTTTCTTTAGCCCGTCGGGCAACCTTCTAACTTTGCTCGTCAGGCATCCTGTGGTTTTGCTTCATTGGGCAACACTATACTTCTAATCTTCAGGTATCACTATGAATATTCTTCTTTTCTGTGTCCGTCGGTGTGCACTCTGTTGGTGTTGTTTGTCACTTAGTGAATACTTGACTTTTATGCATTGTTGAAAGTATAACCTTTGTTCTTTTGGTTCTCTAAAGTCTTTGGCATTATGTACATGACAGTACAGATGATATAAAGTTGACATCAATGACAATACAATACATTAACTAATTTAATGCCTTGCATTATCTTCAAGTTAACATTATCAAACATTCAATCAGTTACATGTCATCAATCTCTCCCTTTGGCATTGATGGAAACATACTATATTATCACACTATACTATTTTTAATACAATATGAAATACAACAGTTGAGATTCATCAAACTACCAATCTATTGTTTTGTTAACCGATAAATGTCTGACCATCGGTAAGCTATATTTTAGCTTAGATTTATTCTTGCAGCTCTTTGTCTTCTGATGTGTTGTGTTTGCTCCTTGTGTTAATTTCTCTCCTTTGACTGTTCTTCTCTTTTGATATATTTTTCTCTTGTCAGCAACTCTCCCTTTGTATAATCTTTCCATACAATTTCTCTCCCTAAGGATATAATCTCTCCCTATTGGAGTAATGTGATAATGGATAATCTCTCTCCTTTTATAGAAAGATGTGATAATATGGATAATCTCTCTCCCTTTGAAAACAATGCCAAACAAATATTTCATAAATATCTAACATTAATGTCAAACAATCATTTCTTTTCATCCATAATATATTCTTTGAATTTCCCTTATCCATCAGCAATACAACAATATGCTCTGGTGCTCAGTTATGATATATACTTATTTGTATATAGATGTAGCCTTGAATTTTATCTCTTTGCTTGCATCAACATTAATGATATTTTGATAATATGTAGGTTGATGCAGCCTTCTAGTCATCTTACTGACTGGTAGACAAGGGTTTAACCCCTAGTCTTTTTCTCAAGTACCCAAATGTATCCTTGGGCAGTGGCTTGGTGAAGATATCAGCTAATTGTTCTTTGGATTGCACATATTCAAGTATCACCTCTTTTTCTTGAACTTGTTCTCTTAAATAATGATACTTGATGGCAATGTGTTTAGTCTTAGCATGCATGACTGGATTCTTGGAAATGTTTATTTCACTGGTGTTATCACAGTAGATAATCACTAGTTCTAGGATCTTCATATGCATACCTTCTAGTAGTTGTTTGATCCATGCAATATTTGAGCAATTTGCAACAGCAACAACATACTCTGCTTCTACAGTAGACTAAGAGATGCATCCTTGCTTCTTGCTAATCCATGTGACAATTCTATCACCCATAAAGAATGCTCCTCCAATTGTGCTCTTCTGGTCATCAAGATTTCTAGCCCAATCAGCGTCAGTAAACACCTTAAGTTCAAATTTTCCTTCTCTTCTATACCATAAGCCCTATTCCTTGGTATTCTTCAGATATCTTAAAATTGTTTTCTCAGCAATCATATGTGATTCCCTAGGATTAGCAGAAAATCTAGCAACAATTCCTACTGCATGTGCAATATCCGGTCTAGTGTGTACAACATACATGAGTTTTCCAATCATTGATCTATGCAAAATCTAATTTACCTTTGTTGTCTTGTCCTCCTTTGTTAACTTACATCTAGTAGCCATCGGTGTTCCAACTAGTCTGGAATCTTCCATCTTGAATATTTTCAGGACCTCTTTAATGTATTTGGACTGTGTAATGAAAATACATTCACATAGTTGCATGATCTGTAGAGCAAGAAAGAACTTGATCTCTCCAAACATAGACATCTCAAACTCTTTTCTCATCTCATTAGCAAATGATTTGCATAGCATATCATTGCTTCCAAATATGATGTCATCAATAAATATTTCAGCAATCAAAGTGTTAGCATCAGTATATTCCTTTAAATAAAGAATACTATTTTCACTAGTCCTTACAAATCCAATACTTATAAGATAGGAATGAAGTCATTCATACCAGCCTCTAGGAGCTTGTTTCAATCTATACAAGGCTTTGTGAAGTTTACATACCATGTTTCTCTTGTCTGGATCGACAAACCCTTCTCGTTGCTCAATGTATACCTCTTCTTCAAGTATTCCATTTAGGAATGTTGACTTGACATCCATCTGATATACCTTGAATCCTTTGAATGTAGCATAAGCAAGTAGTATTCTTACACCTTATAGCCTAGCAATGGGTGCAAAGGTTTCTCCATAGTTAATACCTTCCTCTTTTGCATACCCCTTGCATACTAGTCTTGCTTTTTTTCTTGTGACTTCTCCATTCTAATTCAGCTTATTCCTGAATATCCATTTAGTACCAATGACATTCTTGTCATCTGGTCTTGGCACAAGCGACCATGTCTTGTTCTTCTCAATCTTCTCAATCTCATCATTCATAGCACTTATCCATTCTTCATTATCAAGTGCAACATTGACAGATTTTGGCTCAAACTCACAAATTAAACAACTTGAGTTTAAAGAGTTACTTCTTGTTCTTGTACCAGCTTTCTTATCTCCTATGATCTAGATCTCTAGATGGTTCATTCTTACATATCTTGAAAGTACAGGTTCAGCTCTTTGTCTATCATCTTGATCATCATTTTGTCCTTCATTATGTTCTTCATCACCTTGCACATTATTTTGATCATTACCCTGACCATCGGTATTTGCAGCCTAACCGTCGGTTAAAACAATCTTTTGTTCTAGAATTAAGCATTGTTTCTCGAGTAGAGTGTTGGGTTCTTCATAGTATACAAACTTTTTGTACTCCTCTAGTTCTTTTGTGCTTTCCAGCTCATTCTTTTCTGCAAATTCATCTATCTTTACATTTTCACTTTCAACAATTTTGTTAGAGGCATTAATAAGACATTTATAAGCCTTGCTTTTGGTGGAATACCCTAGAAAGATACATTCATCACTCTTGGCATCAAGCTTTCTATTTATATCATCCTTTAAGATATAATATTGACTACCAAATATTTTGAAGTAACTTACATTGGGTGTTTTACCATACCATAGCTCATAGGGTGTCTTCTTTGTGTCCTTCTTCAATTGTACTATGTTTAATGTGTAGACAGCAGTGTTGTTAGAATATCTAATCTTTACTTGTATTTTAAATAGGAGATCCCTATGGAATCCCTACATGTATTTTGTCCTCTAGTGGGAGGAAAACTCATTTTATGTAATTCCTTAATAAGGAAAGTAGTTTATTCCTCCCTAAGAGGACTTCGACACATGTCACACACACTTATGAATGATGGCATTCATAGACTTGGGAGTTACATTCCAACTCCTGTCTCTCATCTCTATTTAAGAGATGCTCCTCTCTCATTTCTCGTAATGAAAGGATGAAGAATGATCTAGGATGAAGTTATTGCAATGTGCATCTTGCACTCTTCCACTCTCTCTTTTATCTTTTTAGGCTATGGCCTCATTCATAATATCAAAAATGGGTTTTTCTTTGCTTTTCCCCTTATAAAATATCTTGTCTCTTTGTCTTTGGCTCTTTTGATGAATGCTCTTGGATTTGGTGTTCTCATGGTAACATTTCTCCCTTACCTAGCTCTCTTGGATTGTTTATATTTCTTTGCTCTTCCATTATTATTTCTTACATGGTATCAGAGCAGGTTACTAATCCTTGTTTTGAGTAGGAAGGTGTTGAAGGTTACCATTCATGGAGCACTCCTTGCTTGGAGATTCTTATCTAATCTATGGTTTTGCAAGTTTAATACTTTGTTGTAGATTTAAAAGTGGTTGCAGGTTTTTTTTTCATTTTTTTTAAAATCTAACATTTTGCTTAACTATTTTTGGATGGCTTGCCGCTAGACCTAAGTTTATTTATCTAGAATTCTAACCTTTTTTTTGGTTTGGACGGTTCACCGCCAAACCCATTGCCTTTTTACTTCCTTGTTATCTTAGTTTCATATATGAATTAATCTTTAAAGCTTATGGTTTTACCCTCTTTCGGGAGACCGCAAGGGTTTCAATATGCCTATTAATCATTATTATTGAACTGTAGGAAATATATTTGTCCTTCATTATTCTAATCATTGTTAATGTTGTTTAATAGGCATGCATATTGACAGTTGATTTAGTTTCAATAGTTTTTTTACTTTTTGCTCACATCAAATCAACTTTATATTAATAACTTCAAATCTGATTACATTTCAATGCATGTTGCTCTAATATCAAAATGCAACTTTGCTTTTTTGTTCTAACTCCTTTCTCTAGTATCTTCTATCCATTCCACGTTGATGCCTCTGATTCTTCCATCTCCACTACTCTGAAGTTGTCCCCTTCGGATGTATTCCCACTTGGGTCTGGTATTGGTGCCCTAGTGGAATACTGTATTATCAATAAAATAACATCAAACATGACTAACACTTCTGCCATTATCTCTGATGTGAGCATGCAAGCTATGTGAGTTAGTTCATATCGCAGGTAACCTCGATCTTTGTTCACTAAACCAATCTTCAATATGTCGAGTAACCGAACCATCACCATGTTGGTTTCTAATTCATGGCTTGGGATTATTCCTCCCACCTATGCCCTTGACCGATGAAAGTCATACTTGCTGAGTGCTTTGTCTAAAATTGGTGGAGTCACGTATTCTTGTTTCATGCACCTTTGCACTATAGCCATCATCGTCTCATATTCTGGTAGGAGGTCATATATATTTGACAAAAATACTCCCACAACTTGGGAGTGGTATATACTTCTGGGCACTCGAGGGATAAGCACACCATCTCCGATCACCCTTCGTATTGTAGCTTCCACCTCTCCTGACATTTCTTCAAATGGAACTCTGAAAAAATGCCTTAGATAAGCTCCAGATATGGGAACTTCCCACATTGTCATTAGCACTTTGATCCGCAGGTTTCGTGGTCGGTAATCCATCTGTGCTCCTCTGGCTTCCTGCATCATGTTATTCCAGCATGTTATTTGTTTCTATCTTTTTTTTATCTTATAACTGGCATTTGAGTAATAAAAATAATATCATTCGAGACTTTTTCACCTCTTTAGAGTATATTTTAACAACTCTAATCTCTGCTACTTGAATCCGGACCTAACTATTCTTCCCATTTTTTTTTACTCTATTTTTATTCCACGACTTTCTTTATGATAAGTCTGATATATCTCATTCATTGGCACTATTCTCATTTTCTCTACATCTCTAGCACTAGTTTTAGATATAAAGCTATGCATATATATCAGTTAATCTTCAATCTCTATTCATTCTGTTCATTCACCTTTACCTGTCTTCCGATTTTCTAAGCTATCTCTGGTTTTTCTTTCACCTCTGCACAGCTTTGTGATCTTCTGACATAGCAAAGTTGCTGCCTTCTCCTTCCCTAGGTGCAACTTTTTATCTTTTGTTGCTGCTCTCACAGCCTTCTTTCAGCTTGCTTCCCTTGGTTAGTTTTGGGTGCTCTTTATTGCAAGTGGAATTTCTTTTAATATGAGTGTACCATTCATTCTGCGCAACCTTCTTATTCGCAGTTTCTTCTTCCTTTTTTGGGTGGTCCTTTTTTTTTTCATTTCACTCAATTATTTTTTATTAAATCTGTCTATAACTTATCATTTCTTACATCTGTCTATAACGTCTTTGCTCTTCTATTTTTGCAGGTCTCCATCCTTATTTGTCTTTTACCAGTCTGCATAAACTTGATTCTCCTTTTTTTTCTTTCATATAAAGATTCTTGTTTCAGGCTTCTTCTGTGCCTTCACTGTTTTGCGTTTTCATTTCAATATAGATTCTTTCTTATGCATTATTTTTTAAGTTCACCACTCGGATAGCTCTGTGTATCATTTTCTTGGCAGTCTACTACTTCTTCCATTCTGTGTAGCCCAATCCCTAGTATGCGCAAGCTATTACCATCATACTTGTAGCTATGTTTAACGTTGATTCTCTGGCTCTGTCCCTTTTCAACATCTCTTCTTTACCTTTTTTTAATTTCATATCTGTCATTTCATTATTATAGTTTGGACCATTTTTTAGAAGTAACTGATCTTTGAAATGGATATATTGCAAAACAATAGTATTGATTCATCAAATTTTAAAAAAATCATGACTCATATACTGGTAAACGGCTGTTATAAATAATTATTATACTGACAGGTCCCTCTGCGCAGCCTAACACTTCTGCCATCCATTTTCCTTTGCAGAGGATTCTCTAAGTTTGGGATACATTTTTTTTTTTAATATATTCTTAGTTTGATAGTTGTTTAAAATAGTTGACTATGTTTAATCTTTCATTCCTATCTGGTTGTCATTGCCATCCCAACTCGTGTTAAATTTTATATATTTTTTTAATACATTGTAAAATTATCCTTTCAATAATATAAGCGATTCATTTTTTTTTAGTTTAAATTCATATTTAACAAAAACTTTTTTGGGAAAAAACGTAAAGGAGGCAAGACTTCATACAAACGATTAAGAGAAATGGTTATCAAAATTTTGAAGGATTTATATAAATATTTTGAAGAAACGCAGCTTGTCTCTGCTTTCACTTTAGCTACTAAATTGCATTGCAGGAATCACTACTCAATTTGAAAAGTGTCTACAGCAATCGTCTCTTCATTCATTCTTTTTTATATAGTTTGATCGTTCCATTATGTGACTCATTTTTAAAATATAATTTAATTATTTTTTAAAATACAATTTTTTTTCAATATAGCTTCCATACATCTTTTTTAATTAGTCTAATGAATATATTTTAGAATAATTTAATCTCATTATAAATTGTTTAAATATAATGTTTTTTAATAGTTTGATTCTTTTTCATAGTTATTCAAATTGTTTTTTCAATAGTTTAAATACTTCTTTAGTTTTTCTTCCATTTTTTAAATTTATCTCTTCCATTTAACATTTCTTCAAATTTATTCCTTGTTCAAATTTTCCAGCCAACCTTTATTTCTTTGGCAGTTTAATTAAATCATTTTCTGCTTTCTTTATATCATTTGAAAAATTTAAGCCTAAATCTAACAAGTAATTTCAAAAAAAAAAAACCACTAAGCCAGAAATTTGAACTTCATTATTTTCTATAAATCTGAAATCTTTTCTTTGTTTCCAGCCAGTAGTAACGTTTTCAGCCTTTAGTTGTCTTCTCTTAGTTTTAAAATATCAATTCAATATAATTATTTTTGCAATCTTTTATTTATTCATTTAATATTTTAATGTTTATTATGTAATTTTTTTTTAAAGTTTAATAAACCATTTTAATTAAAACATTTTTTCTATAACTTATTATTTCGTAATATTTTAGTATATACTATATGTCAATCTTATAAACATTTTTCAATTGTTATATCTCTGAAAACTTTAATTAAATTTTGTTTTTTCATTTAAACAATATATTTAATTTTTTCTTAATTTATTAAATTTATGGTTAATCCAGTTGAGTAAATTTGTGTTAAACTGCAAAAATTTGTCATTCTTTCTCTATTATTTCATGTTTTATATCTCATTTTGCGTATATATACTCTGAAATTCAATTATATCTGTTTGTTTAAATTATTTTTACAAAATGCATACTCAAATTTAAAATTTCTAAAATATTAAGCTTCTTGATTATTCTTTCGTTTAACATTCTGTTAAACTGTGATTCACTTTGTATTCTATATATTACTTACTGTTACATCTCTCCTTTGTTCAATTCAAATTTATTTTGTTTCAAATTGTTAATTATACCTTTACTTAACTATAGACCTTAATATTCTGACAGCTCAATTAATCTGGATATTTTCAGTTATATTCGAACAAGTAATTATGTTCTATCGACTATCTCAAATTATGTTCTCATATTCACCATCAATAGAGTTTTCTAACTGATATCCATATCTTTAATGTTGCTCTTACATTTATCTCTTCTTTAGCTCCAATTTTTCACGATTATGAGATTATCTTACACTATTGCCTTCATGAGTATTATTACTGATTTTATTGATGAGCATGAATAGTTGCAATTTATGCTTTTAGAGCATTTTGTTCCATTTGTAAGCTGCACTGGGATGCACTAACTTTGGTTGATGTTGATCAACTTGTTTTATTGATGAGCATGAATAGTTACAATTTATGCTTTTAGAGCATTTTGTTCCATTTGTAAGCTGCACTGGGATGCACTTACTTCGGTTGATGTTGATCAACTTGTTTTATTGATGAGCATGAATACTTGCAATTTATGCTTTTAGAGCATTTTGTTCCATTTTTAAGTTGCACTGGGATGCACTTACTTCAGTTGATGTTGTTCAACTTGTTGCATTTGTAAGTTGCACAGGGTTGCACTTGCTTCAGTTGATGTTTATCAACTTGTTCCATTTGAAAGTTGCATTGGATGATTCTTTATTATGTTCCTCAATGAGAGGATGATTTTTCATGGGCTTCCCTATTGTTTCACATTTTCTTGAAGTCAATATGTTATTACTTCTCATAATCCTATCTTATGGTTCACAGCGGTAAACATGTTTGGTAACCAGGATCTTGAGTTAATTTGGTGCTTGAGTCACTTATTCTACTGATTTATCATTGTCTCTCTCATATTTATTTATATACTAACATGATAATGCACTGCATTCCTCATTGCTTATATCGTGGGTCATGTAGGTGATGGAGTCGAGACCCATTCACTTGTAGTGGGATGACTCATTAATGGATTGTCTATATCCATGTGATTGACGCAATGTTGATGCAGGTTTTCATTAGTTGGCCTTGTCTGTGGTCATTTGTGTATTAGTATATTCCTTTCATGAGAGCATTGATTAATTATTTCATACCTAATTTTTTCATTTTTAACCTTTGAGAATTTATTCTATCTTGATATCATGTTAGCTCCATTGTATTTTGGTGAACAAATTTCATATATCTTTAAACCTCTATCTCAGTTTAGACTATGACAATTTTCTTACAATTATCTTCTGATGTTATAAATTTCAAAAGTTATACTAACTTGTATATGAGATTGAATTCTACTTGTGGATAGTTTCCTTGTTTTCTTGTTCCATGTTTCAGGTGATCCATCAAGGTACATTAAAGACATCAATTCTATTCCACATGTCCTGTGAATCACAAGACTACTTGCAGATACACATATACTTCCACTTGAACACAATTTAAGGACTCGTCCACTTCTCTTGGCTCTACCACAGCTGCTTGTACATCACATTCTCAGCAGACCACTTGGAAACTTGAAGACAAAACAATTTCTTCCTTATATTGAAGAACAAGTTGCAGTTTTTTATAAAAATTGGGTTTCATACCCCTTGTTGTAAACACCCCAAGTAAATATTAAAGGGGGGTGTTAGAATATCTAATCTTTACTTGTATTTTAAATATGAGATCCCTATGGAATCCCTACATGTATTTTGTCCTCTAGTGGGAGGACAACTCATTTTATGTAATTCCTTAATAAGGAAAGTAGTTTATTCCTCCTTAAGAGGACTTTAACACATGTCACACACACTTATGAATGGTGGCATTCATAGACTTGGGAGTTACATTCCAACTCCTCTCTCTCATCTCTATTTAAGAGATGCTCCTCTCTCATTTCTCGTAATGCAAGAATGAAGAATGATCTAGGATGAAGTTATTGTAATGTGCATCTTGCACTCTTCCTCTCTCTCTTTTCTCTTTTTAGGCTATGGCCTCATTCATAATATCACAAAGGGGTTTTTCTTTGCTTTTCCCCTTATAAAATATCTTGTCTCTTTGTCTTTGGCTCTTTTGATGAATGCTCTTGGATTTGGTGTTCTCATGGTAACATTTCTCCCTTACCTAGCTCTCTTGGATAGTTTATATTTCTTTGCTCTTCCAGTATTATTTCTTACAAGTACTGACAGCTTCCCTCCATAATATTTGGGTGATGCCTTTCTCTATCATCAGTGTTCTGGCACAATCAACTATGGATCTATTCCTTCTCTCAGCAATCCCATTTTGTTGTGGTGTTCTTGGTGCAGAAACCTATCTTTTTATACCATGCTCATTACAAAAATTAGTGAATTCATCTGATATAAACTCTCCTCCTCTATTTGATCTCAAGCATTTCAAATCCTTACCACTTTGTTTTTCTACCAAAGCCTTATACCATTTAAACATCTTGAATGCTTCAGATTTATCTTTTAGAAACATAAATGTCATCATTCTAGAGTAATCATCAACAAAGAGAATAAAATATCTATCTCCATAATAACTCTTTGTCCCCATTGGTCCACATAGATTAGTATGGACTAATTATAGAATATCATCAAATGTATGGGTTTTACTTTTGAAACTAGACTTTGTCATCTTACCTTTTTGACAATTCTTGGACATGATGTTGTTGGGATTTGACATCATCGGTAAGCCTCTTACATTTCTCCTTCCTTCTTATTTTCATCATGTTGTCAAAATTCACATGACACAATCTTTTGTGCCACAGCCATATGTCTTCATTTCTAGCCATTAATAAAGTGGTGTTAGTATCATTCAAATAGAATAAGTTACCTTTTGTCTGTTCACCGGTACCAATCAATCTTCCTGATTCATTGAAGATCTTTGCCTTCTTATTCTCAAATGCTACTCTATGACCTGAATTATTCAGATGAGAAACACTCAACAAATTATAATTCAATCCTTTTACCCAATAAGCATTTTTAAATTTAATCAGGTTATTCAACATTATAGTTCATTTACCTTCAACTAGACAAGGTGTATCATTACCCATTCTTACTATGCCACCATTATAATACTCCAAAGTGTTAAACTTTTCTTTGTCACTGGTCATGTGGTGAGTGCAGCCACTATCTATAATATAGATGTCATTCTTGCTAACCTTAGATATGAGTATAGATTCTACATACCTTTAATCTTCATCTGAATCATCTTTCACAACCACAAACACCATCTTGATGTCTTCATCAGGTTTGGTGTCAGTATCTTCATCTTTACAAGTAGCTAGGTAGCTGGCTTTCTTTCCTTTGTCCTTGTAGTCTTGGGTATCTCTTCTTTTTGATTGTCGGTAACTTCTGTAATCCTTGTTATCACCTCTGTCATATTTCTTCTCAAAAGATCTATCATTAACTCTGTCATCTTTTCTTCTGTTAGGACATCTTGTAGCAAAGTGTCCAATCTCTTTACAATTAAAGCATACAAGTGGTAACTTGCCTTTGTATTTACCTTT
>MU226466.1:2492159-2524883 GCA_018584345.1 Thuja plicata
AGGTATTTTCCTTCTTCCTCTATCTAAGGATTTACTTTCCTTAGCTTAGTGGCATTTGTTTATCATATAACATTATTTCCTTATAAAGATGTATGTTTTTTACTATGGATACCCTCTTATATAAGAATTGATGGTCCTAGGTCATCACCTCTTCTTTATTTTGCAAATTATGTTCTTTATAAACTCTTTCTCTTGCTTTGGGTTAGAGTTTGATGCCTTCATCCTAAGATTCCTCTTCCTCTTGATTACAGAGGGCTTGATGATTGAATCTTTAGTCCCTCTTTTCTTTAGAAGATGACATTTTATCCTAAGCACTCCTTTATGGTGAGGGTCTTGTTGATAAGATCTCTTCCTTTTTGAGGATCCTTTTTCCATAAGTGGCATATCCATTTCACGATTATCTATGTTCTTGGATCTAAGGGTCAAGACTCTTCACTAAGAATATGGTATACATTATTGTTAAGCTGGATATCTCCTTACCTTGTGAAGTATGTATTCTCTTTTCTCTTCCTTATCCTGCCTAGTAGGTAGTCATGATAAGGAGGGGGCATATATAGGGTCTTCCTTGTACTATAGTTTACATTGATTTACATTTTGCAACATGCTAAATCCTTGAAAGGTAACGCACATAAGTTGCTAAATCCTGAAGAGACATGCATTTTTTTTTATTTTTTGCTAAATCCTCGGAAGGTAACACACATAAGTTGCTAAATCTTGAAGGGACAAGAATTTTTACTTTTATTTTTTGCTAAATCCTCGGAAGGTAACACACATAAGTTGTTAAATCCTGAAGAGATGTGCACCCTTTTAAATTTTCAATATTCTAAATCCTTGGAAGGTAACGCACATAAGTTGCTAAATCCTGAAAAGACACACATTTTATATTCATAGTGATACAAGAATGTGGATCTATGGATATTTTCAAAATCCGTTAGAAGACACATTACAATTACAAGCACAGTTTATGGGTGAACCTATTTGGCTCTCCCTCCTTGGTGATTCATAGTAAGGTGGGCATCTTACTAGGTGAGGTAATCACTATCTCTTTTCTCTCTTTTTCGCTTTCATGCTAGTAGGATTAGATCATGAAGCTATGTTATCTATAGTTTTGCTCTTGTCCTGCTTATGTAGTCATGTATGTTTCCTATGATTAATTTATCTTTACTTTCATATCTTTTATGCATGTATGTTGAGTTAGAATCCTTGGTCTAAGGACTTATTTCCTTGACTTAGTGATGTTCTACCTCATTGCAATCCACCAGAGTCTTTCTTCTAACTTTACCGAAAGCATGTTCGATTTCCATACTTCTGCTAAAGTGGGGGCTTAATGTATCATCTTAAAATGGAAGCACTTCCATGATAATAATTTTTATCCATTCTTAGGGGATTTTTTTTACCACCATCATACTATCCCCTCATTTCTACATCATCTCCTGCTTCTGTGTCTATTTAGGACCCTGCTTGGGCCTCTCCGGGCACCTTCCATCCCACCTGACACTTTTTCTAGGGGTTATGACCCCATGGGTTAGGGTCAACCTTGACCTTGACCTAGGTCAAGGTTGACCTTGACCTAGGTCAAGGTTGACCTTGACCTTGACCTAGGTCCCCCTTCCAAATTTGGAAGCTTGTCGGCTTCCAAAGGTCATCAAAATTTCATTTTTCCCGCTTCTGGGTCAGCTGTTTTGGGTTCCGAAGCAGAAAAATCCTAAATTATATTTAATATAGGTCCTCTTCTAGGGTTTTGGGTCTAATTTTAATTTAATTGTCCTATGTCATACTCTCTAGAAGATTGTGCCCTAGTTTCATATAAAAGGAAGTCTTTCTCTCCCATTTTCTCTAAGTCTTCTAAGTACAAAAAGCTCTAACCAAGATTTTGTCAAGAAGAAAAAAGTTCAAGCATCCATTGTTCTACATGTTCTTAAGATTTAAAGGTGTTCAATTCTTCCTCTCAATCATTCAAGTTCTCCATTGAAGATCAAGGATTCAAGCTTTCAAGCCTTTGAAGGGATTAGGTTCAAACATTCAAGATTCATCATTCAAACTCTAGATCTAGCCATCATGGTGGTGTGATCTTCCTTCAAGATACTTTGTGCATCCTCAAAACTCATTCATTCTCTTCAAGGTGGATTCCAAGCATACAATCATGGAGGTTGAAGATTATCATAAGGATGTTGGATAAAAACAAAAGATCATGGGATTCAAAATTACCACTTGCACTTTGGGCAGATAGAATTACAATTAAAAATTCTACTGGATATGCCCCATACGAACTTGTCTATGGAAAGAAAGCTCACTTACCACTAAATAACTTGTTACTAGTATACAAGTTTGTAAATAAAGAGCAATGGGAAGAGGTGGATTTCATGGAAGACATATTTCAACAGCTTGCACAATTGGATGAAATGAGGAATCAGGATCATGAGAGAAATCATGAATTACAGCAAAAAGTGAAGGTCTTGTTTGATAAAAAGACCACAAAAAGGAAGTTTCAGAAAGGAGATCTAGTGATGAGATAGAATGTAAAAGATCAGGACAAAGGAAGACATGGAAAGTTTGATTCTTTATGGATAGGACATTTTGTCATTATTGGTAAAGGAGGTGAGAATTCTTATCTCTTGCAAGATTTGGAAGTTTATCATCATGAGCTTCATGTACATGGTCAGTATCTTAAACCTTTCTTCTCTTGAAGAAAACAATTGGTAGGTTTTTTTCTTATCTATACAATATCTATTATATTCTTGTGTTCTTCTAATGGTCTACTTTTCCAAAGATAGCTTGGATCTTGTTATGTTCAGGTATGAATAGACATCCCCAGAAAGAGCCATTGGTGGAACCCAAATTTGTAGATTGATTTGTGTTCATAATCAATCAGGGAAGTATCTTTTTGCACTTATTCATTTATCTTCTATAGCCTCTTTGATTTATATATTATGATTTTTACTTATGTTTCTTTTTTATGTCTTTTATTAATACTATATTGTTTGAATCCATGTCTCTAACAGTTGTTCATGTTTACCACTGATTTTCCTTATTTCCCCTTTTATGCAGATCTAAAGTTTTAAAAAAAAAAAAAAATCAAAGTTAGATTGTAGTTTTCGCGACCGCGTGGTCATAAACTTGCCTTTGCCTACCTATCGCATGATGGCATAGTGAAGAAATGAGTGATCTTTCACCCATCGCGTGGTGGCAAAGCACATAGGTCATGAACCCATAGAAATCAAAACAATTAAAAGGGATTGTCGACGTTTGAAACTTTACGCCTAACCTTCATACAAAGCCTTTATTTATTATAGAACCATTAACAAATGGACACGTATTGTATGGGGGCCCCACTTGACTAAAGTCAGACTAAAAGACATCCGCACAGATCAAGATTTGATCCAACGGTCAAGCACAGTGGTGCTATCACAAGTTGCATACCATTTAAACATCACGCAATGGCGAGATATGTGAAAGGTGTCCCGGGCCTGCCAAAATCTACAGGTGGAACAACAGGGATATAGGTGTCAATGTTTTGTAAGTGAGAGTGACTGGACTACATAGAGGCATATAAAGCATAGTAAAGGACGAGTTACTTAAAACTTATCTTTTAGCCCATGTTTTAAATCAATGAACACGACTTAATCAAGCAAATAAAGGTGATCAGAAAGTAACAAAGGCATTAAAGGGAGATCTATGACCAAAGATAGAGGATCTATGGTTTAGAGAGACAGCATGATGGAAAAGTAAACGAGTTTTAGTCTCTACACGGTAGAGAAGACTCAACACGTGTCAATGATGGGAGAAAGAAAAATACCTTTGGAAACAACATTAAATTAATTTATTACGTGGCTTTAAAATCTTTGAATTTTTATTATGCTTAGGGTTTATTTTATTATTTGATAATTAGACTTTTGCATGCAGTTTTATAAAGGTGGCGAACATGCTTAACATATCAAATGATCAGATGGTTCAGATTTTTGACATTGTGAGGAACAATCACATGCAGACATGTTGAAGAAGGTTCACAGAGGAATAAATGATGCCATGGTTGCGGTCGATAAAGGTGACTAGCGTGATTCCAGAGATTGTGCACCAGACAATATATTTATTATCATACATAGAAGTATCTATGTGATCAACATGCTCAAAGTGATGTTATATCTTGGTTCAGAGTCATTGATAGATGATGAGTGATATGTTAGAAATAATTGATGTGATTTTCAAAGTCGACAGTATTAATAATACCATCCTCCTAGACAGGGTTATTTGATATACCAAAAATAATAGTTGGTACTATGGAGATATTATGAGAAGGACTATGGATAGATATATGATCAGAGTATCATCATGATGCAGGTCCATTATTTAAGTTGTTGACTCAGACATATTATGAAGAGACTATTGAGTTATTTCTATGAGATCTAATCAGTTAGCATTTGTTATCAAGCAAGGATGATTAAACATTATATTATTGTAATTATTAGCATTCAATTATTGATCTTAGGATTAGGTATTTGTTAGAAACAGTTGTGTTTATCTAAAGCTTTCTTGCATCCTTTGGATTTCATATTTATAAGGATACCAAGATCAACACAGAAAGAGGAAAAAATAAGATTCACTGTTATTATAGTCAGATTGGATAGTTGGATCAATAACTGCAAACGTGAACTCAATTGTACCATTTTTCCAGAATCAAATAAAGATAAGTCCTTTTTCTTTCATATGGGTAATTGTTTCATTATCATTTTACAATTATTCCCTCAGATAAATCAACATAACTTCTTCAAAGTGACAGTTTGATGTGCATGTTTCCTGATCCAATTCATAGTCTTTATTATCAGTTGGTTTTCTCATTTTGTATGGTTGAATTCTATTGATTGAGGCCTCAGTCAATTGGTCTGTCATCTGAGAATTAATATCCTTTTGATATATCTCTGAACTTGTTCAAGGTTGCATGTTGATTTTAGAACACCTTTGAAGTGATATGTTTTCCTATAAAACTGTCTTTGAGGTTGAACATAAGATTGGAATGATCTTGACTCTATTGCCCATGGTTGATTAAGGCGCTGATCTTTTTTTCTTATTGGATTATGGTTGTTAGTTCATTGTTTATAGTTTTTGAGATATTGTATCCATCTATTCTATTCAATTCATATTTTTTATCCATCAGCATTCCTTCAATATTTACATCATTACATTTAACACTTGGTAGTACATTTATCTTAGTTTAAGAATCTAAATAATACTTTGCCATACTCTGAGAGAAAGAAGTTTGGAACACATATTATCTACTCTAAAAAGCCCTTAAGATTTGGAAGATAAGTCTAGGGTGTAGGCCTACCAGTCTTGGTTCTGCAGAGCCAGAATTGTAGAGGGTTCAGACTTATCTTGTTTTGAACCTTGTCAGTTGGAAAATCACTTGGGTTTCCCATCATTGGATCAAAAAAATCCATAGGAAATCCAATCTATTGATTTGAGCACCAACACAACGTAAAACATTCATATCAATGTAAATATCTAGATATCAAGATAACAATGTAAATGGACCTGTAAATATTAATGTATCAACATACAAAACACATACATATCAATGTAAATGTCTAGATATCAACATAACAATGTAAAACATGTATCAACATACAAAACACATGCATATCAATGTAAATGTCTAGATATCAACATAATAATGTAAATTTGTGTATCTATTAATATAAAACATGTGTATATATCTATCTCTCATGTGTAAATCTAGATCAATGACCGCCATCACCACTATGTGCAGGCCTATATGGATCCGCATCCCGTTGGATGTGAGTCTATATGTAAATGTAACAATTTTTAAAAAAATTAATTAATATATTTATCCAGACCAAGATTTTTAAGAATGTACATTTAAGCTTGAAATAAATAAACTATTTAAAAATAATTTAAATTAAATTTTACCTCTATATCCTGATGAATCGAATCAACGGGCTCCTCTAAATCTCCATATGCAGCACCCATTGTAGTGTCTTGTACCTGGTTCAAATTAATTTAAATATATAGTCAAATACATATATATTATATATAAATAAATTATACAAAATTACTTGATTGTTCTTGAATCTTGAAATTAAATGGTTTCAAGTGTACCTGGTGTAATGCATGTCCAATGTCAGATAACTTAGAAGAATGTAAGGACACTGTCTCAGGATCAATGGCCTCATCCATAAGCAAATCTAAGAATCCAGTGTGAAATCATGAGATTGTAGGTGTCTGATGTAGGGGATCCTATGTATGTTGTTGAGGCAGGTTAAGATCAATTAGTAATAACTGAGAGGAGGGGGGTGATCAGAGGCCTCAAAAATATTTCAATAATTAACCCATAAAACTTAGTACCATAATATTAAGCCTCTAGTTATCTTTAGTCCTATAATATGAATGCCTCAAAATACTTATATCAAATTACTACTACTCGGAATGCTTTGTAAAACCTTCTATTGTATGTTTACCGAACACCAATCTGTTAATTTACCGAAAGACAGTAAATTATCTAGAGTATACCAATCAATCCAGTTAAGTAAATTGTAATACAAAACACTAAAGTAATGACTCATAAACACATTGACACATGGATTTTTAACGTGGAAACCTTGTTAAGGGAAAAACCACTTGGGACCGGTAACCCAAAATTTTCACTTTTCTGAAGTGAGCTCAGTGAAGAGACAACCCTGTTAAAGGTTACAAACACACAACTAGGTGTGACCTTGTTATAGGATTTAAAATTTTAGTCTATCACTTGATATCGGACATCTCTATGCTACCTTCTTTGATCAAACACTCACTTGGCCTGTCAATAGGTATCCAGCATCTCATGCTATCTTCATGATCAAACTTTTTGATACTCCTTGGGATGCATCTCAATATAGAAAGGATCTTTAAATTCTGCTTGGTTAAGAGACTTTCTGAATCAATGGTTAAACTAAAATAGTATAATTTGTTCACATATACAGCTTATACTTGCAGGTTTTTAGATCTATTGTAATCTCATAAGACTATTCTTGTCAATATAACTTTGTTTATATCTTTGCTCCACTTTGATTCTGCTCGGTGATGATGTGCTCTGTTTCTCGGTGTCCACAGAAAACTTTAGCTTTTTCCTCAGCTTGTTGATCAGGACTATATGAATTTTCTCTTCATCAGTTTCTATTTAGCATCCTCTTTTTTATTCACTCCCCTTGATCCATAATGAATCAAGTTTGTCTCTTAAATAGACATGATATCATTGTTGTTAGGTTCTTGATTTTCTTGAACTTGGCATGATCTACAATTCTCGCCAATTAGATTTAAAGAAAAACTCCTATTTTATCTTGTTGAGATCTTCTTACCAACTAGACAAAACAGCTTTAAATCCATTACTTATCTCTGGCTTTATCTTGTCGATGAAAATAAAGATAACTGCCAGTTAACTCTATATTTAGCTCTGCCAGTTAGATATTTTTTCATTTCTAAAATCAAGTTAATTTTGGTGTTTAACTCTTTGATAGCATTGATCAACACTCCAGTTCATCTCGGGCTTCTCCATCAGTTTACACTATGTTTCTGGTCGTCGGGTATGCTTGTGATTTTTCTTGTCGATAATGCTCATCAATGTTTTTTCTCGGGCATCACTATGACTTGAATTTCAGTGATCTTTGTCCTTCGGTGTCCATTGACCATCGGTGTTTGTAGTCATATTATGAATGCTTGTCTTTTATGCATTAATAAAAGCATAATCTTTTTCTCTTTGATTCTATGAATTCTTTGACACTTTTATTATAGCCAATTAGATTATATCAAGTTGACATTAATGACAATACAATCCATTAAATGATTTAATGTCTTGCATTATCCTTTTTCATTTTGGTTATCAATTTATCATCTTCAAACATTCAACCAGTTGCATGTCATCAATCTCTCCCTTTGGCATTGATGGCAACATACTACATTATCATACTATACTATCACTAATACAATATGAAATATACAATTTCATAAATCTTTCCTAATGTAACTATTACAAATGTATGGCTCTCAGTAAGCTCAAAGATAGGTTAGATTTTTTTCATGCAGAGTGGTGGTCTTCAATCTTCAATCCCTTCTCTGGATAGATATATCATCTGATATCTCTATTCTGATATGTGTTCTGCCTTGACTGTTCCTCTTCTTGATAATCTCTTTTTCCTTTGACAATAATCTTTCTCTTTGTCTAAACTCTCTCTCCCTTTGTTACTTCTCTCACTTAGATGGATATTTCATATGTAATCAATTTCTCTCCCTTAGAATATTGATTAACTCTTCCTTCTGATTCTCAGGAACTTTTCTTCATGGATAATGATATAATCTCTCCCTTTATCATATCTCTCCTTTATGTGATATGGAATCATCTCTCCTTTTATATGATAATGGAATCATCTCTCCTTTTGATAATGAGATCATCTCTCCCTTTGTATGATAAATGCAAATCTCTCCCTAATGATAATGAGATAATTATCTCCCTTTGACAACAATTCCAAAAAAAATACTTCTCCTTGTTTTATCATATATATCATGTTCCATCCCTTTGCATAATATATTCCTTGAATTTCCCTATCCATTAGCAATACAAAGTTCTTCTTTTTGGTGCAATTTTGTACCTTGCTATGTACAGATGTATCTTTTGTTGTTCATCTCAGTGTTTGCATCAACATGACTGATTATCAAATTTGGTATGGGTTGATGCAACCTCTAGTCATATTACTGATCGATAGTCAAGGGTTGAACCCCTAGTCTCTGTCTCAGGTAATCAAATGTATCCTTCAGTAATGGATTGGTGAATATATCAGATAACTATTCCTTTGATTGAATATATTCCAGTGTCACTTCCTTTTCTTGCACTTGTTCTCTTAGATAGTAATACTTGATATCAATATGCTTAGTCTTAGCATGCATGACTGGATTCTTAGAAATGTTAATTGCACTAGTATTGTCACAATAGATAATTACTGGTTCAAGAACCTTCATATTCATACCTTTCAGCAATTGTTTGATCCATGCAATATTAGAGAAATTTGCAGCAGCAGCCACATACTCTAATTTTGTAGTTGACTAAGAGATGCATCCTTGCTTCTTGTTGATCCATGTGACAAGTATGTCACCCATGAAGAATGCTCCTCTAGTTGTGCTCTTTCGATCATCAATGTTTCCAGCCCAATCAACATCTATATAGACTTGTAGCTCAAATTTTCCTTCTCTCTTGTACCATAAGCCATAGTCCTCGGTGTTCTTCAGATATCTCAGAATTCTCTTGATAGCTGTCACATGTGATTCTTTGGGATTAGCAGAGAATATTGCAACTATTCCTACTGCATGTGCTATATCTGGTCTGGTGTGAACAACATACATCAGTTTTCCAATCATTGATCTATATAAGGTCTGATTTACCTCATTGGATTTGTCTTCTTTTGTCAGCTTACATCTGGTATCCATAGGTGTTCCAACTAGTTTTGAATCTTCCATCTTGAATATCTTTAGCACTTCCTTGATATATTTAGACTGGGTGATGTATATGCATGCATCTTGTTGAAGAATCTGTAGACCAAGAAAGAATTTGATCTCTCCAAACATAGACATTTCAAATTCCTTGCTCATTTCATTAGCAAAGGATTTGCATAACAATTCATTTCCCCCAAAAATCATATCATCAGCAAAAATTTCATCAATCAGAATATTACCATCGGTATCTTCTTTTAAGTATAGATTTCTATTTTCACTTGTCCTAACAAATTTTATGCTAATGAGATATGAGCAAATTATTTCATACCAGGCTCTCGGTGCTTGTTTCAATCCATACAAGGCTTTTTGTAGTCTACATACCATGTTTCTCTTGTCTGGATCAACATACCCTTCTAGTTGTTCAATGTATACCTCTTCTTCTAGTATTACATTTAGGAATGCAGATTTTACATCCATTTTGTATACCTTGAATCCTTTAAATGCAGCATAAGAAAGTAATATTCTAACTCCTTCTATTCTAAAAATGGGTGTGAAGGTTTCACCATAGTCAATACCTTCTTCTTGTGCATATCCCTTCCATATATTAATCTTGCTTTGTTTCTAGTGACTTCTCCATTCTCATTCAGCTTGTTTCTGAATATCCATTTGGTACTGATGACATTCTTATCATTTAGTCTCGGTACAAGTGTCCATGTATTGTTCTTCTCAATCTATTCTATCTCTTCATTTATAGCACTGACCTATTCTTCATTCTCAAGTGCATTATAAATAGATTTAGGCTCAAAATCACAAAGTAAACATCTGGTGTTAAGTGAATTAATTCTTGTTCTTCTTCCAGCCTTCTTGTCTCCTATGATTTTATTATGTGGATGATGTCTTCTGACATACTTGGCAAGTTTTGTTTCAGCTATATTTTCATCATTCTGATCAGCTTCTTGACCTTCGTTCTCATCTTCATTGTTTGGAACATCATCTTGAGTATTATCCTAATTTTCGGTAATTGTAGCCTAATGCTTGAGTGCAATGTTCTGATGCTCGAGAGTGACACACTATTTCTTGGGTAGAGTGTCAGGTTCTATATAAACAAACCTGTTGTAGTCCTATAGTCCCTTTTTGCTTTCCTTGTCATTCTTTTCTACAAATTCATCTATTTTCACATTTGCACTTTCAATGATTTTGTTAGATGACTTGTTAAGACATTTATAAGCCTTGCTTTTGGTTGAATACCCTAGGAAGATATCTTCTTCAATTTTGCAGTCAAGTTTTCCATTTCTATCATCCTTCAATATATAACATTGACTACCAAATATTCTGAAGTAACTTACATTGGGTGTATGACCATACCAAAGCTCATATGGTGTCTTCTTTGTGTCCTTCTTCAATTTCACTCAATTTAGTGTGTAGACGACAGTACTGAAAACTTCCCTCCAGAAATTTTGAGTGATGCTTTTCTCAATCATCAATGTTCTTTCACAGTCAACAATTGATCTATTTCTCCTTTTAGCAATTCAATTTTGTTGTGGTGTTCTCAGTGCAAAAACTTGTCTTTTAATTCCATGCTCATTGCAATAGTCAGTGAATTCTTCTAAAGTAAATTCCCGTCCTCTATCTGACCTTAAGCATTTCAATTTCTTTTTACTTTCTTTTTCTACCATTGCTTTATACCATTTAAACATCTTAAATGCTTCTGATTTATCTTTTAAAAACATGACTGTCATCATTCTAGAAAAATCATCAACAAAGAGAATAAAATACCTATCTCTATAGTAGCTCTTTGTTCTCATGGGTCCACATAAATCTGTATGGACTAATTCTATAATTGCAGTAGATGTATGGGTTTTACTCTTGAAACTAGACTTTGTCATCTTACCTTTTTGACAATTCTTGTACATGATATGCTCGGGCTTAGTCACTGTCAGTAAGCCTCTGACATTCCTTTTGTTGCTTATCTTTATCATGTTTTCAAAGTTCACATGATGCAATATTTTGTGCCACAACCATATGTCTTCATTTCTAGTCATTAAACAAGAGGTGTTAGTATCATCAAGATAGAAAAGGTTACCTTTTGACTACCCACCGATACCAATCAATCTTCCTGATTCATTGTAGATCTTTGCCTTCTTATTTTCAAATTCTACTCTATGACCTAAATTGTTCAACTGAGAAACACTTAAAAAATTGTAATTCAATCCTTTAACCCAATAATAATTTTCACATTTTATCAAGTTATTCAACATTATGGTTCCTTTACCTTCAACTGTACAAGGTGTATCATTTCTCATTCTTACTGAACCACCATTATAGTATTAAAAAGTCTCAAAATGTTGTTTATCACTGGTCATATGGTGATTTTAGCCACTATCTATGATCCAGACATCATTTTTACTAACTTTAGATATGAGTGCAGTTTCTACATACCTTTCTTCATCTTCATTTGAGTCATCCTTCATGGATACAAATACCATCTAGATATTTTCTTCTAATTCGGTGTCAGTGTCATCAGCTCTATTCTCATCTAGGTAACAAGATTTCTTACCTTTGTCCTTGTAGTCTTAGGTATCTCTTTTTTTAGATTGTTGGTTGCTTCGGTAATCTCTATTTTCACCTTTATGAAACTTCTTCTCATATGATCTGTCATTTCCTATGTCATATTTTCTTTGGTTTAGGCATCTTGCAAAAAAGTGTCCAACCTCTTTACAATTGAAACATACAAGTGGTAATTTACCTTTGTATCTACCTTTGCCTCTCTGCAATCTTCTGGCCATAAGTGCTTCAATCTCATCAAGTCCTTGATCCTCATTATCACTGTCACTATCATTTCTAATAGCATGTCTATGACTTGAGTTACTTATCTTTAGAGAGATTTGAATGCAGATTCTATGGATGGTAAGACACTATTGTCAAAGTTATTCATCTCAAATGAAATTAGTCTACCAATTAGACTATCTAGAGTAACTGTATTGTTTGCTACTGCTCTCATTTCTTGAATAGTAGAAACTCTAATAGCATAAACATGCAATAAGGTTCTTAATATTTTGCTTACCACTTTCTCCTCTTTAAGTACACCTCCAACTCCTCGGATAACATTTACTACCTCTTTAATTCTACAACTATACTGCGTAATGTTTTCTCCTTCTTTCATCTTTAGGTCATCAAACCTCCCTCTTAGGCTTTCTGACTTTGTCCTTAGTACATTGGCATCTCCTCCATGTACCAGCTTCAACTTATCCCACATTTTCTTTGCAAAGGTGTAGGTTTTGACATCTTCAAACTCTGCATCAGAGAGTGATGGTGCAAGTTCTATCATCATGTAGTTATGCTCATGCTTTACTCTTAATTTCTCAAGAGTGTGAGGTCTTGTAGGCAACACATATTCAATATCTAATTATTCAATAATATCATTTCCAATACCTGATAGGTGGAGTCTTATTCTTCTTTTCCACGATGTAAAGTTGTCTTTATTCAACTTGGGCACATCTCATCTGTTCATCTTGTGATCTTTTGCTTGAGTTGTTAAACTCCCTTTCTAAGCACACAAGCTCTGATACCAATTGTTAGTAGTAACTGAGAGGGGGGGTGAATCAGTGGCCTCAAAAATATTCCAATAATCAAACCAAAAAACTTAGTACCACAATATTAAGCCTCTAGTTATCTTTAGTCCTATAATATGAATGTCTCCAAATACTTATATCAAATTACTACTGCTCGAAATGCTTTGTAAAACCTTCTATTATATGTTTACCAAATAGCAGTCAGTTAATTTATCAAAAGATAGTAAATTATCTAGAGTATACTGATCAATCTGGTTAAGTAAAGTGTAATGCAAAACACTGAAGTAATGACTCATAAACACATTGACACATAGATTTTTAATGTGGAAACCATGTTAAGGGAAAAACCACTTGGGACCGGTAACCCAAAATTTTCACTCTTCTAAAGTGAGCTCGGTGAAGAGCCAACCTTGTTAAAGGTTACAAACACACTATTAGGTGTGACCTTGTTAGAGGATTTAAAATTTTAGTCTGTCACTTGATATCGGGCATCTCTATACTACCTTCCTTGATCAAACACTCACTTGGCCTGTCAATAGGTATCTGGCATCTCATGTTATCTTCGTGATCAAAATTTTTGATACTCCTTGGGATGTATCTCAATATATAAAGGATCTTTAAATCCCACTCGGTTAAGAGACTTTCTGAATCAATGGTTAAATTGAAACAGTATGATATGTTCACATATACAACTTATACTTGCAGATTTTTTAGATCTATTGTAATCTCATAAAACTGTTCTGATCAATATAACTCTGTTTATACCTTTGCTCCACTTTGATTCTGCTCGGTGATGTTGTGCTCTATTGGTCAATGTTCATAGAAAACTTTAGCTCTTTCCTCGGCTTGTTAATCAGGACTGTATGAGTTTCTCTTTATCATTTTCTATTTAGCATCCTCTTTTTCATTCACTCCCCTTGATCCATAATGAATCAAGTTTGTCTCTTAAATAGACAAGATATCACCATTGTTAGGTTCTTGATTTTCTTGAACTTGGCATGATCCACAATTCTTGTCAATTTGATTTAAAGAAAAACTTATATTTTATCTCACTGATATCTTCTTGCCAACTGGACAAAACAACTTTAAATCCATTACTTATCTTTGGCTTTATCTTGTCGATGAAAATAAAGATAACTGCTAGTTAACTCTATATTTATCTCTGCAAGTTATATTTTTTTTGTTTCTGAACTCAATTTAATTTCGGTGTTTAAATCTTTGATAGTGTCGGTCAACACTCTAGTTCACCCCGGGCTTCTTCGTCAATTTACACTATGTTTCTGGCCGTCGGGTATACTTGTGATTTTTCTCGTTGGTGTTTTTGCTCGGGCATCACTATGAATTGACTTTTGGTGATCTTTGCCCGTCGGTGTCCATTGACCGTCATTGTTTGTAGTCATATTGTGAATACTTATCTTTTATGCATTACTGAAAGCATAATATTTTTCTCTTTGATTCTCTGAAGTCTTTGACACTTTGATTATAACCAATTAGATTATATCAACTTGACATCAATGACAATATAATCCATTAACTGATTTAATGTCTTGGATTATCCTTCTGCATTTTGGTTATCAACTTATCATCTTCAAACATTCAATCAATTACATGTCATTAATATCATCCACACTCTATCGTGGAGCTGTAGGATGTATCTGGACATCCCCATGTCTGGAGGTACCTGCCTTTGCATCTCCTCATCCCTGACTTCTGCATGTGGAGGATCTCACCTAGTCTCCTTGAATGAATGTAGGAATATCACGTGGAGGAACCCCATGTATTGTACAAATGTGCTGGTAAGCTGCTAGGAGATCACTAACTAAAATGGAGCTCATGTCGCACAGACGATCCTCTGGTAGTCGTCATATCTCATATGAAGTGGGAAGATCAAATTGGATGTAAGGATTGTAAAATGGACTAGAAGGATAAATGCCTGCACTCATTTGGGATCTGGGCATTTATCTACCCACATGATCAAATGACAACTCATCAACTTGAGTCATGATAGTGGCAATGCTAGAAAAAATATCTACGCGTGCATCCTCAACTGCAACCTGTCCAGCTCCAGTGTAGGTCTCCAAACCTTTTGGAAGAACCAAAAGGTTTTTACCCACCAATGCCCTCTTACTAAGGGGTTGTGGTGCATCAGTTCATCTACACTTATCCTGATATCTCCCCTGACCCTGACTAGCATGTGGAGATAAATCTATGTAATCAACATCATAACCTAAATGGAACTGTACAAAGAATTGTTTGCAAAAATATAAGGGCACCTCATCCTTTTGGGGCCACATATGATGAGCCGCAAACCATCTCAGATATAAAAGGAGCTACAAAGTCATCTGTATATTTTGTGACCCTATATGCTCTAACCACCCTCTTCTCTATGTGATGGGTCCCAAACATGTACTTAACCTGAGTAACTGAAACATCTAAATCAACTATCCTCCAACCCACAGTACCTGTCACAGTGTTAGAGAGGCTATGGTAAAAATCATTAATAGATGTAACATCATATGGATTGTATGATTTAGCCTTCTAAATCATACTCATCAACTCAGTGTGAATGGAAACAAATTTCTCCCTATTAGGGAGGATAGCACTATTTTGCAACGTCCTCTCTAGCGCAACTACAGTGGCCTGCATCCTTGAGATAGTCTCTTGTCTATGACTATCTCGACTATGTAGGGTATCACGGTGGCCTGATGATGCTCGTGAGGCCTGACTATCATGAATGATACAATTTGAACTAGTAGAAGCCATGTGATAGAAATGTAATATCTAGAGATAAAAATTTCTCACTGCAAGTGGGCACATACATGTGTACATTCAGTAGGAAATCAATTTATATATACATGTGTTGAAAAAGAAAATATTTAAATTAAAAAATTAAAAGTATCTATGTACATATTTAAATTAAACAAATTCAATTTACGTCTTCAACATGAAACATTTTTTCAAACAAAAGTTCATAAATTTTAAACAAGTCAAATTGCATGTATTAACATAAATAGATATAATTTAACATACATGTCCATCTAAACAAAAATATCAATCTGTTACATCCCCTTAAGCATAAATACATAAAAAAGAAGATTTTATGTACATAACTTAAGTGATTTTAAGACTTCAATATATACAAATTGATTAGCCTAAATTTACCAACTACAAAGAATTTACAATTATGAAAATCTAATTACATCAAATGTAACCTAGTATAAGACTTAGGGTTTTGTTATGTGCTAATTTTGAAAGTTGTGTACATAATGAAAATGTAGAATGATCAAGTTGTAACAAAAATATTTTGTGGTGTTCTCTTAATAATAGTCATGTGTATCCTAAATTAATTCACTGTAGTGATTGCTTTGGATAACTAAAGACTATCTCTTCACGAAACAAAAGTTATGCTTCTAGTTTACGTTTTGGATAAATTATATGTTTTTAGGCTTAAGTTTACGTGTAAATGTTTCAAACTTTTGGGTAAACTATATATTTTTAGGTTTGAGTTTGGGTTTGCAAACTTAAGTTTGGGTTTGCATTTATGTTTCAAACTATTGGGTAAATTATATGGTTTTAACATGAATTATATGACCTAAAAACATTTATTTCTTGAAAATGAAGAAAAAATTGTGACCGCTAAGTAAAAAAATCATATTACATATATATTTATACAACAAAACATTTAAAAACAAAAAAAAAGGGGACCTACCTTGAACTCGGTCGAGTTTCCTCTCTCATCCCCTCAACCATAATTGTATCCCCTTAATGTGCAAATGAGGGGCTTGCAGTTATTTTTTGGGTATTTAAAATATCGGGTAGACTCGATCAAGTCTAACATGGCCGAGTACCACTCGGCTAGTCTATTGGGCCATGTAGGCACTACTCGATGCTGCGTGGTGCTCACATAAACTCAGTCATGTTAGCAAGTCTGACTGGGTTGACTCTAACTAGGACGAGTAGTCAGAATTAGCCTAAAAGGTGACTGATTATTGTGCTTTCACCCTATCTCATAGGAGTATCAATCTACCCCTTTAGCATTAGTTGGCATTTTGAAAAAAACTTCAAAGTCATCAAAATTTTGTGTAACTCCCCCTATACACATTCTTATATCTTCCTTACCATTATATCTCCCTTTTACTTACATCTCCCTTTTTAATACATACTATATTATCCCCCTTTTTTGACAAATATGCCAAAATAAAAATCACTTAGGGCTTGGTAGGATATATTATACCTTATCAAAATTGTGAGTGTACTTCTTTTGTACATCATCTAGGGATGACTCCTATGCATCTTTGAGTGTTTGAAGTATAACAAGTTGAGTAGAAATATTAACTGTCATTCCAATGATGGTATCAAGGGAACTACCATCAGGGGTGTTGACCAGTTCTTTGGCCTTCTTCAAATTCCTTTGCATGGATTCCATGTGGGGAATCAAAAGTATTTTTAGCTCTAGAAGTTCCATCCTTCTTTTATTCTCTTCTTGTTGTATTTCTTTCTGCAACCCCATCAAGTGTTTCAACCTTGAGTAATAGACTTGTAAAGAACTAGGCTTGGTAGAAACATTTTTCAGCTACTCGATCAGCTCAATCTCAACAGACTCATCTTTCTTCTTGATATCCTTGATAAAGTTTGAAATAGAACAAACTTTCTAAAATATTGAAATTATATGAGACAACTTTTTCTCAATCTCGGTAGATATCTTAGAAAGTGATACCTTATCAACTACAATTTTTTCTAGAATGGATTCAAACATTTTAAGTTCCATCTTCCTTGAATTAATCTTCATCATGTAGTCAGTAGTGTCTTGATTTGGATTTTATACTTGCTCCATTAATCCTTATACCTAACAAATGATGTCTTATGTTTCATTAATAGTGGCATCTGGGATAATGTCTTGTAAGATATCCTTGATGCTTTCCAATACATCAGTCGTCTTCCTCTTATAAAGTAATTTGTTTTACATCACCTTAAGTTTCACCAATTCTGCATACTCATTCATTTCATCATATTCCATATTGGATAGGTCTGCATTTGGTAAAATGATCGATTGACTCAAATCTACATGTTTCCTCTTCTTTGATTTCTTCTTATTTTCTTTCTTCTTTGGTGAATAAAATGCCTTTAGTGCATCAGATATTGTCTATGTTATACGTGTTCTATCTCTTTTCTCTTCTTGTTTTTTTCTTCCTTCTTCGCTTCCTATTTCCCTTCTACCTTCTTTTCTCCTAGTGTGTCTTATTTCTACTCATTTGTGTGTTTCTCGGCTTCCTTCTATTCATTTTGTTCCTTTGGTTCATCTTTTTCGAGGTCTTTTTGCTTTGCAATGAACTCAGTTGGTGGAACCAATTCGGTGTTTAGTGCTACTAGTTTCTTGCTAACCGTATCTTTCTCAGTGTTATTATCTTTCTCAACTTCCTTTTCCTTTTCCGACTCTATTTCCTTTTCCTACTCTATTTCCTTTTCCTTCTCTGTTTCCTTTTGTTGGTCGGTTACTACGTGATCTATATCCATAGTAACATGATCATTATCACCTTGAGTTGTGTGATAATCTAGTACTTGTTCCAATAGATGTTCTAGAGTAGTAGCTTTATCATTGATGTTCATTTGTTTTGTATTGATGTCCTTGGTTGCCACAACATTCTCATCCCTTGATGTATCATCTACGGGATCTTTGTCAGTAATATCCTTAGTAACAACTTCATCAGTGTCAATTATCAAATCAATAGGATTATTCTTACCTTAATCATCTTTAGCAACTTCATTGGTTATGTTCTCCTTTTCTTGCTCAGCTTGAGATTCAGGCTCTTTGATGTTGAATATCTCTCTCCATTTTGCATCGGTTTCCAACTATAATCGCTCCAAGTTTCCTATCATAATCCTTAAAGATCTTTATTTAAAAAGAAATTGTTTACATTTTTGTTTCAAGGTCTCCTCAATTTCTTCAACATATAGATTTGGTACATTTAGCGCAAGATATCTTTCTCTCTTTTTTTTTGTAGCATTCATAGCATATTTCCATCTTGCATCTATGTTGTTGTATAATTCAATAGGCAAAAATGTGATAACTTCAAGTGGTGTGTATCTGAATCTGTGTAAAGTGTAAACAATTGCATCTTCAATTTTTACCTTGTTCTCTTTACTTTGAGTGTTATACTTTGCTTTCTTCATTCCTCTGAATGTTCCATACTTCTTCATTGTGTCTAACATTTCATCTAGACTTCTAGGATGTGGAGGCTTGTTTTTCACAACTTTGGGTTTTCTCAAATATTCAGTCTCTGAGTCACTGTCTAGTGGTATCTTGAATTTTCTCCTTGGTCTAGTGTTTTCCTTCTTGCATCTTACATATGTCTTCTCTCTCAGTTTAATAGAATTCTTCTTTTCTTTTGGTGATGTTTTAGACCTTGTTGATGATCTAGTAGATTTGGGGCTCGGTGAAGTATTTAATACCTTTGGTTTCTTTCCTTCCACTATACAAGTTTTTTCCTCATCTTCTTTATTATCAGTTCCCAAATCCTTAGTCAGATTAGGACTCGTCTTGCTATATTTTCTTTGAATTTTAGGTACTAATATGCCTTGCTTAATCTTATCCTTAACTTCTTCATATGTTTTGTACCTCTTGGATATTTTATCAGTAGGCTTAGCTAAGAGAGTTTTGATTTGTTCAGATGAAATGTTTATGTCCATCTTATATCCCATAGGATATATACATATGCACCTAGGATTGACTGCGTTGATAATACATGAGTCGGTGTCTACCTCAAAATAGATAGAATCATGGTATTTCTCAACTAATTAAGGTGGAACTCTAAATTTATGATGCATCCTTTTTTGAAATTTAGAGAAGTAATCATTAATAACTATGTCAATATTCTCTCCTAGACTCTTTATGTATTCACTGATTTGATAAATGACTGGTTTATCAACACTCCATTTCACACTTCTAATAGATGAAAAGAAGTTCTCAAAGTAAAAGTATATGCATACCAGTAGTAAGCCATAATTCAATGTATTTGTCTTGGCTTTCCTTATAGTGTTCATGTTGTCTTCAATTTGTTTCAATAGTATCTCACATAGATCAATCTGCATATCTTTCTTTACAATCTTGTAAGCCATATCAACAGCTCCACAAGGTACAATGTCCACTTGGGATGATTGGAATACTTGGTAGGAAAATATGTTGCATGAAAATTTCAACTCAAGGTCTTTGATAGTAGAAATATTCAAACCTCTCCCATCCCATTTGGATTTGGTTAGCTCACTCAGCTTGATCTTCTCAATCTTTCTGAGATCTTTAGGCTTGTCTCCAATCGAGTAACCAATTACAATGTGTAACACATCCTTTCTAATCTTCACAAGTTGATCTAGCCACATACATTGGTCGTGTACTTGGCTAAGTACCATCCTTATCCACTTAGTCTTGAATATGTTTAGGATATGTAGGGCATGTGTCAAAACTTTTGACTCTAGATGAACATGATCGCTCTTTATTTTCACATTTTCACATAACTTCTAGTAAGATGAATCAATATCTGCTTCACAAATCTCCTCAACCTTACAATGGGTGAAAGTTTGCATGTCTTTGATAAATAAAAATCTATCTAAAATGGATGAAATTTATCCCATCATGTCTGGTTGAGATTCCTTTGCAGGAGGTAGCTTGTACTTAGAATTCATTGAATCAATATTCTCAACCACAACTGGGTTTTGAGCTTTTGGGGCTATATCCTCTTGCCAAATACAAACACTTTTGAGCTAAGGTTTGTGTCTATGACTCGGTTGCACTAATACAACTAGGGAAACACCAAAAATTCCTTGAATAGATTCAAATATGCTCAAAGTGGTATATGATTACCTTCACAATCACTCGAATCCACTTGAGGACTCAGTTCTCCAACTCTAATCACACTGCTCTAGAAAACATTAAGTAAAAGTAATAGATGATGCAGTCTATATATGACTTTTTCTAGGTTTAGGGTTTTCAATGGTCTTATAGTAGCAATTAATGCTCCATCTAATTACTTTACCAAATACCTAACTTTACTTTCCTTTTTTTGAATAATTATGAAACATAAACTCAATAGTATGTATCCAAATGCATCTAAGTATGATCATATGGATCTTTGTGTTAGTAATAACTAAGAGGGAGGGTGAATCAGTGGCCTCAAAAATATTCCAATAATTAACCCTTAAAACTTAGTACCACAAAATTATACCTATAGTTATCTTCAGTCTTATAAGATGAATGCCTCCAAATACTTATATCAAATTACTACTCCTCGGAATGCTTTGTAAAACCTTCTACTGTAGATTTACCGATTAGCAGTTTGTCAATATACCGAAAGATAGTAAATTATCTAGTGTATACTGATCAATCCAATTAAGTTAAGTGTAATGGAAAACACTAAAGTAATGACTCATAAACACATTGACACATGGATTTTTAATGTGGAAACCCTTTTAAGGGAAAAACCACTTGGGACCGGTAACCCAAAATTTTCACTCTTCTAAAGTGAGCTTGGTGAAGAGCCAACCCTGTTAAAGGTTACAAACATACTTTTAGGTGTGACCTTGTTAGAGGATTTAAAATTTTAGTCTATCATTTGATATCGGGCATCTCTATGCTACCATCCTTGATCAAACACTCGCTTGGCCTGCCAATAGGTATCTGGCATCTCATGCTATCTTCATGAACAAAATTTTTGATACTCCATTGTATGTATCTCAATATAGAAAGGATCTTTAAATCCAACTCGGTAAAGAGAATTTTTGAATCAATGGTTAAACTGAAATAGTAATGATCTATTCACATATACAACTATACTTGTAGATTTTCAGATCTATTATAATCTCACAAACTATTCTGATCAATATAACTCTATTTATATATTTTCTCCACTTTGATTCTGCTTAGTGATGTTATGCTCTGTTGCTCAGTGTCAGTAGAATTCTTTATCTCTTTCCTCAGCTTGTTGATCAGCACTGTATGAAGTTTCTCTTCATCAGTTTCTCTTTAGCATCCTCTTTTTTCTTTCTCCCCACACCAATTCGTAATGAATTGAGTTGTCTCTTAAATAGACATGATATCACCATTTTTAGGTTCTTTATTTTCTTGATCTTGGTGTGATCCACAATTCTCGCCAATGATATTTGAAGCAAAACTCCTATTTTATCTCGCTGAGATCTTTTTTCCAACTGGGCAAATCAGCTTTAAATCAATCGCTTATCTCTAGCTTATCTTGTCAATGAAAACAATGATAACTACTAGTTAAATCTATATTTAGCTCTACCAGCTAGATATTTTTTCATTTTTGAACTCTATTTATTTTTGGTTTAAACTCTCTGATAGCATCGGTCAACACTTTAGTTCTCCTTGGGCTTCTCCGTTGGTTTACACTATGTTTCTGGCTATTGTGTTTGCTTGTGATTTTGCTTGTCGATTTTCTTTCTCAGGCATCACTGTGACTTGGATTTCAGTGATCTCTATCCATCAAGTTCTACTGACCATCGGTGTTTGAAGTCACAATGTAAATTCTTGTCTTTTATGCATTATATAAAGCATAATCTTTATCTCTCTAATCCTATGAAGTCTTTGACACTTTGATTATAAATGATTAGATTATATCAAGTTGACATCAATAAAAATATAATCCATTAACTGATTTAATGTCTTGTACTATCCTTCTGCATTTTGGTTATCAACTTAACATCTTCAAACATTCAATCAGTTACATGTCATCACTTTGAACATACACTAGGAACCGATTTAAGATTTGAATTTTAACTTACAGTTCCTATTCATACCTCTTACCTGATTAGGTAGATTAGGTTCCACTCAATCTGGAGGATGAGGTGCATTCAACTATTCTGAATGATGTTCCATAATCCATGGTCTTTCTTCTCCATGTCTTATTCATCAGATCTCTCATTTCTTCAACATTCACTTTAGGTTTCTCAGATTTTTCTTCCTCGGTACTTGTAGTCTTTGGCAAGGTGACCTAGTGTGTGAAAATGAAAGCATGTCATGCCAAGGTTTATCCAAGATCTTATATTGTTCCTACCATGTAACAACATGCAATTTGCATAAATGTGCCCATATATTCCATAGACTAAACAAGATATTCTTGTTTTATAGTCCCATGGTATGGATGTACCTTGTTGGTGGCTTGGCATATTATGTCGATTCGGTACCCATTTCTCATTTCTCTTTTGTGATCTTAATTCTTCATATTTGTGACCATAATTATTACAATTATTGCAATAGCCATCAAAATTTGGCTTTCTTGTGTTGTTCTCAGTCTTTATTCTGCATTCATGTGCTCCGTGTCCATACTTATTACTGTTATAACAATGTCCATCAAACTTGGGTGAACTCGGTGACTTACCTCTTTTTCTTCTGCATACGTTTGTAGTATGTCCTAGTTTTTTGTAGTAATAGAAAATAGGTTTGTTTGACTTTGGTGGGTTAGAATTTCCTTGACGGTCAGCTTGATTAGAGGACTCTCCTTTCTCAGTAGTTCTCTTACTATTGAACCCTAGTCCAGTCTTGTCTATCGGTTGTCTCTGACCTTTAAGCTATGCATCCAATGATATTAGTGTTTCTTCATTTCTCTTTAGTATCTCATTTGCTTCTTTTTTAGATTTCAACTCCCTGGCTAGTCTATCAGCTTCACACTTTAGTGCTTGATTATCAAATTGTTTTCTTGCTGACTCTATATTAGCACTCACTAGTTGATCGGTCATATTATAGTGTACTTGGATCATCCTCATGATCACACTATCTTTCTCATCTATTCTTGTTTCAAACTATCTTTTGTCTTCTTCAACTAATCTCAGTGCATTTTCAACTAATCCCTTAGAGTCAAGTATCTCACTCATTCTCAATGCTTGTATTTCTTGATCTATCTTTTCCAATTTCAATTTCTCAATGAGTTTCTTATTCTTTTCCATGAGTTATGCAATGGCATAATAAACTTCACCATTAAGACTACCTTTAGATGTTGTTTCAAGAGTATCAACATGCTCTTGTCTAGATTTTAGTTCACTGCATAACTGCTTCCTTACTTTTAAGGACTTTTCTAACTTGCTTTTCAGATCTTCAATCACTTCTTGTGCACTCTCCAACTCAAACTCAAGACTATCCATCTTCTGAGATTACTTGTAACTTTCCATGGTGATGATCTTTACTCTTAGGTGATTAAACCTTTACCTCAAGAGACTAGCTCCAATACCAATTGTTGGATTAATTTTATGGAAAGGTAAGTGCTGATAGGGGAGGGGTGAATCAGTACTTTAAAACTTTTAACTACTATTTGTTCCTTTTTACCAAACTGAATATAATTTATAAATTTTTTTGAAAAGAATATAACATAAATTAGAAAACCATGACATATAACACCATAATTTTTGGTCACACAAAAATCCTTGGTTAGAGTAAAAAACTGCGGTGGGGATGGCACCCACAATCCTTCAATTTTGTAGAATAAAGGTTGCTAGGTTAGAGCTACAATGTTAGCTACTTCTGGTAGCTTACCTTGTTAGTAGTATTATACTTGGTCAAGAGTACAAAAGAATTATTCAGTCTTCCAGGTTAAAGGATTTTACAATCTCTCATCTAAGAGATGTACCCGATTAGAGGGTTTACAAAATAAGACATGTTGGGGCCTACCCACTGAATGGGATTTCTAATCTCCTAAATATTACAAAAAATATTACAAAAATACATGCAAGTATGTATCAACCATAATGTTGTTCAGACTCTTTATGCTCTGCAAGTGCATTCTTGGTAACTTATTTGTTTTTCACCGTATATCTTCTTCATTGTGTCTTTAACCCTGTCACTATAATCTCTCTCTCTCTCTCTCTCTCTCTCTCTCTCTCTCTATGTGTGTGTGTGTGTGTGTGTGTGTGTGTGTGTGTGTAATATTTTCCTATTTTTGTCTCCTCTCTTTCATCCTTTCTATTTTGTACATTTTATATGATTTGAAGGTGGTTAACCTAATTAGATCCTTCTCCTTCTGCGGTGGAGGTGAGGTAGTGTAGGGTTGGTTTCATTCCCAATGCATTTATTATTCTTGAATATCATTGATTGAATTGCCTTGTAATCATGTGCAATCATATTAGTGCAATCCCAATGTTCTACCTAACTTCTATCTTGAATACTGTGAAAGTTTTCCCGCTCGGCATCCAAGTTCAATGTATTTAAATTTGAATTGTTATGTCGGCTCTAGTGTGTTTGGTAATTTTCTTTAAATATTACTCAGTGACATAACGTCTTCTCGGTGACTAACTCTGCTCTGTGTCTTGGTGACTAACTCTTCTTGGTAACTGTTCTCTGCTTAACTTAGTAACTGTTCTCTACTCAGTGCTCAATGTCATGATACTCTACTTTACCAACTATCTACCTTACTATATTCTCCCACTTTATTGACTCTCTTCTTAACTATTATGAATTTGACAAAACTAATGACAACAAACTATCTCATAGGATTATCATTCAGTATTGTGGGTATAGCTTCATCAAGGGACTTCTTCATTGTCTCCATGTCCTCAAGGTGTTTCTCCATAATTGATAGTTTAGGAGTAAGCATACTCCTAATCATAGAAAATATCCCGAACACTCTTGACTTCTTAGTTTCAAGCACATTTATTTTCTCCACCAACCTGGACACTTCCTTATCCATCTCTGTAACAAATTGTTAGGAGGACCCACAATCCTTCACCAAGTCATCCAATATCTTTTCATAATTATGGATTATATCCACCACATTATATACATGCCTAAAAGGGTTTATGCAGTAGTTGTATAAATTCTTTACATACTTAATTTTATTTAGAAGGTTGTGGTGATTTAGTTTAAACTTTGTTATGCTTGGTCTTCTAAGGTATTCTCCACCCAATGACCCCAAGTGCCCAAATGACTCTAACTTAACAATCTGACTTCCCCCACTCCCTTACTACTCCTAAGGGTTCAAGATGACTCAAAAAATTTCTCCAAAAATTATCAAATAGTTCTTTAAGTCTTACTCCAAGATCTTACCACCAATCTTATTTAGAAGCCCTCAATCCTTGTAGCCCTATTCTGTGAGTACAATCAACTTATCTTTTGATTCTCCCAAAGAATACCCAAAAAAAAGTATAGATTCAAACACCCATTATCACCCTACACAACATATGTCAAGATGAGGTGTGGTTTTTTTGGAAAGTATCTCTCTAAATTTATTGTTTTCACTGGCCCAAACCCCCAATTAGGCCTCCATTAACAAAGGAACTACAAGAAGGACTTAACCTCGGATAATGTAACTTTCTAAAGTCACTATATATGTCATAAAACAAAATAATATTCCATTATTTTTCTTCTATGGCTTTCTTAATTATTGTATCCACCATACCCTCCTTAAATTGCTCCAAAAACTAGGGTCTCCTAGTTCTGACTCTTTCAGTATTTTCCAGGACCCCAAACAAGGTTCCTCACCATTTATTTAACATGTAAATACACAATAGCCAACAAAATTTCCCTCTCCTTAAGGCCAAACTCTCGCTGCTATACTCTAGCCTCCAAATTCATCACTTTTCACACAATTCTCTCGGTGATCACCTATCCTCCTTATATCATCTGCACATTTTCATGTTATATTTGTATCATAAATTTTAGGAAGGTATAATTCCATGATAAAAATTTCCATTAAAAATATGGAATGACCCTCTTCATTTTATAAAACCAAACTGTTATTGCAAAATCAAAGAATTTCTAGAATGTCAACACAAAATGATGTAAAACTGAGACAAATGGATTCTCAAAAAATTCATAAAGGTTTTAAACAAATATTTAAATGTTCTTAATTCCTTATAAACATATAATATTCACTATTGATCTCAAACCATGCAATGAAACATTAAGACTTGCAGAATTTCTGAGTTTTATTGCACCTTTGTTGTTACAATTTGTACTATGGCATTCACACTATCATACAATGATGGTATTCTTCTTTATAGACCTCCTCCTAACTTTCTCAACCAATTTGGATCATTTGGATGGTTTTTTTAAGGCTTAAAACAATCTAAAACTAAATTCCCTCCAAAATCCTACTTAGTCATTGTTATTTGAATTTTTGAATTTCAAATCCTTATTTTAATGCATTTTTTTAACTAAGACTTATTACACCCATGCTACTAGATCATTTAAAATCATATGAACCCTAATTAGACTCTTTGGGTTCTATTGATCCTACTTACAAAGTGTTTTTGTCCTAGGCCCTTATCAAGACCTTCAGGACATTTGTCCATTAAGTCATTTATGTAATTACAATAAGTCATAAATGGTTTGAAGACCTCATAGTTGATATTGTTTCTCTTACAAGTCTTCATTCCTCCATAGTGACTCCTATATTCCTCCTTGTGCTTCTTTGTCCTCCTAGGTGCTCCTACACCACAATTAAAGACCTAATACAAGAGATAGTGGTGTCTAATATGTTGATATCCCACTTCATTGACTGGCATATCTCCTCTAACTTATTTTCCATGTATTCTCTCTCAAATTTCATAGTTGCGGCCTTCTCCAAAGAATTAAAGTGAACATCAAAGTCATCAAGGACTTTGTTCAAATTATCCACTGTATCATTTCCCTGAAAGGTGAAAGGTATGGGTAGAATGTTGTTGATTCTATCTACAGTCCTGTCCAATACCTTTGTGTTTTTCTTTTTCCTCTATTATGATCTCTCCTTATCCTCAACAAAGGATGTGAATGACAACTTCATCAATTCATCCTCATACATGCCATCAACATCAATGTTCATAGGTTTATCATCACTTTCCAAAAGTAGATTTGAAGAAACATGAATGGAAACATTATTTTCTTTCTTCGCTTCATCCTCACTCTCAGCTTCCTTTTTTACCTCAATCATACTTTCTTTAAGTTCTTTCTTAGTGTCTTTATATTTTTATATCATTAGCTCTTTTCATTTCTTCCCAATTCAATGTGCCAAGATTTGATGTATTGATTGTGCTCTACTCATTTCTCCCATCTCCCTCGGTAAATGTATCAATATTACCTTAAAAATGGTCACTAATATCCTGCAAAGTACCCAAAGACACAGGCACACTAGAAACAAACAAGTTTAGTTTCTTGACTGTACTAAGAATTGATTACTATCATCTTCATCCTTAGATGAGTCAATGTGTACTTCTACATATTTAGAAGACTCTCCTTTCATAATGGTTTTGGGCTTAGTAGCCTTGTTCTTAGGAGGTGAAGACTTTTCTAGTTCAACTTCCATTAATACCTTATCAATAGCCTTGTTAGTTTCTTCTATTACTTAATCATACTTTCTCTACATAATCTTTATAAAAAAAAAATTTACTCTCAATAGGGGCTTAATGGCTTTCATTACTCTATCATGCTCAACAAGTGAAACAATAGGTAGCATATTTTCAATGGCTTTCACCCTTATCTTTTCATCTTCTTTAATTTCTAACTACTTCCTTACTTCCAATTTATCATACAAATCCTTAGGAATACTACATTATATTTCAAGCGCATTCTTTTAAAATACTTGCATGTGATTAATACAATGTCTTCAATCAGAATATTATCACTTTCATTATACCTATCATAGTATTTAGGAAATTGATTTAGCTTTCCTTGATAGACTATCCTTTTTTCCAACATCCTCATATCAAGTTTCAAGAGTTGTCTCTCAGTTGGTTTATCTTGTGTTATTACTTTCATTTTCTCCTTTGTTTTCTTCTCTTTAATCTTTTTTTCTTCTTTCTTCTCTTCTTCTTTCTTCTTCACTTTAGTCCTTCAATTTTTAGGACGTGATTTTTGTTTAGAGGACATTATCCTTCTCATAGGAATCTCTATTGCCTTTCCTATCTCAGTCATGTTTGATCACTGTGATGTCCTTTTGGGTGGTGTAGGGGTGGTACCAGGTACATTGACCACAGTAGGAGGTGAATCAACAACCTCTACAGCTTCAGGAGGTAGAAGGGTTCCAGGAGCACCACTTTCCAATCTAGAAGCTCCTTCTACTATCTTCTTTCAAACTTCTTTCATCTCATCTCTACTAATATCTACCTTCTCCGCAAGATTATCAACCACTTTCTCAATTTTCCTTTTCCTTACTACTCTAGTTTGTTCATCTCTGATTTTGGCATACTTTTCTTCATAGGTTCCCCATCTTTCCTCAATAGAATCAATCTCAGAAGATAGAACATGTTCTACTTGCATAGTAATAACCTCTGCACTGACATCATAACCCATAGGGAAACTCCACTTCTTTCTAGTTTCTACTAATTAGAAACATACACAATCAGTTTCAACCATGAAACAGATTGTATCTTTGTACTTCTCCACCATTTCCTCTGGAATTATCATTATTTCCTTAATTTCCCTTTGAAGAATATTGAACATGCCAAACAATTCTCCATCCACCCATGTACTATTTTTTCTTCTATAACTGTTTGTCACTTGAATACCCATGGGTTCACTGTATTTCCATGCCTAGGGTGCATTCTAGGAAATTTATGTACTATATGAATATAGATATGTATCAGTGAAGATCCAAACCTAGATGCTTTTGATATGTCTCACTTGATTTTCTTAACATTCTCCAAGAATTGTTGTCTTAGTACTTCGTACTAATTTTGATGACATGTAACTGATTGAATGTTTAAAGATATTAAGTTGATCACTAAAATGCAGAAAGATAATGCAAGACATTAAATCAATTAATGGATTGTATTGTCATTTATGTCAACTTGATATAATCAAATCGGTTATAATCAAAGTGTCAAAGACTTCAGAGAATCAGAGAGAGAAATATTATGCTTTTAGTAATGCATAAAAGACAAGCATTCACTAAGTGACTTCAAACATCGACAGCTAGTGGAACCTGATAGACAAAGATAACTGAAAGTTAAGTCACAGTGATGCCCGAGAAAAGAAACTGACAAGCATTACCAAAGAGCAAAATCACAAGCATTACCAACAGCTAGAATTACAGTGTTAACCGATGAGCAGAACTTTGCAGTGAAGCCCTAAGGACAGACAACCCTGACGGACAGACAACACCGATGGAGAAGCCTGAGGAGAACTAAAGTTTTAACCAAAGCTATCAAAGAGTTAAAACACCAAAGTTAACTGGAGTTCAGAAATGAAAAAATATCTAGCTAGAAGAGCTAAAGATAGACTTAACTGGTTGTTGACATTTTTTTAATAGACAAGTTAAAGCCAAAGATAAGTAAAGGATTTAAAGCTATTTTATCCAATTGGCAAGAAGATTTCTATGATAGAAAATAGGAGTTATGCTTTAACTCAAGATTGGATAAGATTACGGATCACACCAAGAACAAGAAAATCAAGAAGAGAGAAATGGTGATATGATTTCTATAAAGAGAAAAATTAATTCTTTATGAATTAAGAGGAGTGAATGAAAAAGAGGATGTTGGAGAGAAACTAATGAAGAACAACTTCGTATAGTCCTGATCAATCAAACTTAGGAAAGAGCTAAATATTTTTGTAGACATCGAGAAATAGAGCACAGCATCACCGAGCAGAACAAAAAGTGGAGCAAAGGTATTGAAAAGATATATTGATCAAAATGGTTTAATGAGCTTATAATAGATCTAAAAATCTGCAAGTATAAGTTGTATATGTGAACAGATCATTTACTATTTCATTTTAACCATTGATTCAGAAAGTCTCTTAATCGAGCGGGATTTTAAGATCCTTTCTATATTGAGATACATCCCAAGGAGTATCAAAAAGTTTGATCATGAAGATAGCATGAGATGTCAGATACCATTTGACAAACTACGTTGGGTTTGGTCATAGAAGGTAGCATAGAGATGCCTGCTATCAAGTGACAAACTAATCATTTAAATCCTCTAACAAGGTCACACCTAAAAGTGTGTTTGTAACCTTTAACAGGGTTGGCTCTTCACCGATCTCACTTTCGAAGAGTGAAAATTTTGGGTTACCGGTCCCAAGTGGTTTTTCCCTTAACAAGGTTTCCACGTTAAAAATCCACGTGTCAATGTGTTTATGAGTAATTAGTTTAGTGTTTTAAATTACACATAACTAATCTAGATTGATCGGTATACACTAAGCAATTTACTATTTTTTAATAAATGAAAGACTGCTATTCAGTAAACATAAATAATAAGGTTTAAAAGATAACTTCGATCAGTAGTTATTTGATAAGTATATTTGAAGGCATTCATCTTGTAGGAATGACGATAATTAGAGGCTTAATATTGTGGTACTAAGTTATTGGGTTGATTTATTGAAATATTTTGAGGCCACTAATTCACCCCCCCTCTCAGTTATTTCTAACAATTGGTATCAGAGCTTGTGTGCTTAGAAAGGGAGTTTAACAGCTCAAGAAAAAGATTGCAAGATGAACAAATGAGATGTGCCCAAGTTGAATACAGACAACTTTGCATCATGGAAAAGAAGAATAAGACTCCACCTATTAGGTATTGGTAATAATGTTAATCAACACCTTGATACTAAATATGTGTTTCCCATAGGACCTCATACACTTGAGAAATTGAGAGAAAAACATTAGCAGAATTGCATGATGATAGAATTTTCCTCATCACTCTTCAATGCTAAGTTTGAAGATGTCAAAACCTGCACCTCTACAAAGAAAATGTGGGATAAGTTGAAGTTGGTACATGGAGGAGATGCCAATGTACTAAGATCCAAGGCAGAAAGCCTAAGAGAGAGGTTTGATGACCTAAGGATGAAAGAAGGAGAAAATATCACTCAGTATAGTTGCAGAATCAAAGAGGTAGTCAATGCTATTCGAGGAGTTGGAGGTGTACTTGAAGAGGAGACAGTAGTAAGTAAAATCTTAATAACCTTACTACCTTTATATACTATTAGAGTTTCTGCTATACAAGAAATGAGAGCAGTTGCAAACAATACAATTACTCTACATAGTCTGAATGGTAGACTAATTTCATTTGAGATGAATAACTTTGATAATAGTGTCTTACCATCTATAGAATCTTCATTCAAATATTCTTTGAAAATAAGCAATTCAAGTCATAGATGCACTATTAGGAATGATAGTGAAAGTGATAATGAGGATCAAGGACTTGATGAGATTAAAGTGTTTGAAACACTGAGAGGGTGGTGAATCAGTGTTTAGCTAATTATTTAATTTTAGAAACTTTAAACATAAATCAATTATATATCACTTGAAGCTTAACACAAGATCACATAGCACATAATATGATTATGGGGAAACTTTGATTAGAGGAAAACCCTGGTGGGAATTAGTACCCACAAATATTCCACTAGTATAATGAACCTGTTAAAGTTCCTTTGCCCTGTTAGGAGCAGTCATTACAATGCAAGTACAATGACCTGGTTAAAGGCCTAACCCTGTTAGGAGTCTTTTACAAACAACCCTGTTAGGGGTGAGGACTCATTGTCCAAGAGCTCACTACTTAATGAGAAAGAAGGCTACAACCTCTTGAGAATAGATATGCACTATATCCAAAAGTGAACTGTTGTATATGACATAGATGTCTGATCAGTTCCAGTTATGTGTTTATGCTCTTATCTTCTTTAAGGGTTCTATCTCATGCTGACATCTTTACACTACTCTACTCTTCTTCTTTCTTCAACACTTCAAATATATATTTTCATTACATATATATATATATA